>LLCD01001146.1:0-12460 GCA_001414355.1 Hymenoscyphus salicellus
ATTATAAATCAAACTCCGTCCGACCTCGCACGATAATTCTAAATTCGATCAAGGGGGCGATAATCAATGGTTCCCAATAACAGACCAAATTGCGTTCATTTCATATACCTTTGAGACAGAAGTTCTTTCTCCGCGGGGTATGCGGGGTACTCCAGGGGGTTGCCTACCTAGAAGCTGCATCTTGCATGCCCTAAATGGATGGCTTCGGGATTTGAACTCGATTATTTTGTACAGTCATGAAAAAACATACACGCCTTTGTGTTAACAGAGTGGATCGAGATTCAAAAATAAATGAAGAGAAATTGAAAGAGAATTTCGAAAAGTGCGAGGAAAAGGTAGGTAGGTATGAGCCGTCCTATCATTTACTCACTGTGCCCAAATAATGTAACCATCTAATTTTATTAACTCCCAGTAGAAATGACACTTGAAATACACTCTTTTTGAGAAGGCCAAATTCATCCAGTACCGCTTCATCGATATTCCAGGACCTCCTAGACCCCTATTGCTTTGACATAGGATTGAAATACGGATTTAAATGATTCGGAAGGGAAACCCGACCAACGGGGGACCATTCTTGTGAAAGTATCAAGATTTTCTCGTACTCTCACACTACGAGACAGAATTCTAAAACTTTTCATCACTTTAGTCTATTAAATTTTAACCCGCTCATTCTTTTCATATTGTCACGTGCTTCTGTTTTCATGACGTCCTTGGCTTCATCGTGAGAGCTTCACAAAGCTTCTAGTAACAACCCCAATAACCCGCAACACCAGCTCCACCGCGAAAACAAATCCCTTGAAACTAACCGAATAAAACGGGCCACCAAAATGCCACCAGTCCGCCCATCTGTTGCGCGCCCAACAATCCGCGACCTTAAGACTTTTCTCTTCTCGGCGCCTCTCACCACCTCCCATTGCACATCGCGCCAGCTACTCTCACGCCAAACCCCCGCTACAACTCCCCATCGGCAATTCTCGAATACCTCCTCCCTCTACTCCTCCAACCGCTCAGCGCCCAAGTCGCACGATCGCGGCCCCGCGTCAAAAGAAGAAACGCAAACTGATTTCGGAACCCTAAATATGCTAGGCGGAAGTCCCACACCTAGTACGGCCATCGATGCTTGCGCATGGGATGGATTTCATCTTGATAATGGGGTAAAGATTACCGGAGGAAAGGGGGTGTTGCTTGTCAATGGGGAAGCCTTTGAGTGGGCTCCTTGGCTTGCGAAGGGGGGCCCTGGGCGTGAAGGGGAATCGAGGCTGTTTAATGAGAAGGGGCAGTGGGAGTGTGGGGATGAAGGTTGGGGATTGCTGGGGTTGGTTTGGCCTAAGCCTGATCTATTGATCTTAGGTCTAGGAAAAGAAATGCGACCTATCAGTCCTCGGACGAGACAATATATCAACAGCCTGGGAATCCGAGTCGATATACAAGATACGAGAAATGCGGCTGCGCAATTCAATTTACTGGCGACGGAAAGAGGGGTGCAGAGTATTGCTGCTGCTTTGATCCCCATTGGTTTCAAGGAACCATGAGCAATGTTCAACTGTCTATTGAGGATTTTGTCTCGAAATAGATTAAATGAACGACCGCTAATGGTCATGTATGGACAAAAGAGACTATTTTGGAGCTATTCCAATTCAACTTTGAGGCTTTATATCTGCCTAAATATCTTTGGCTTCTGTATTATATTGTAAGAGCTTTTCGACCATTGAATGAGTACATTGAGATAGAATCAAAGATGATATGGAACCAACTCAATTTCCTTTAATTTTTGCCGAGCATGTGATAAGGGGCTGGCCTGCTTGCTAACAAATTCAGAGTTACCAAGGAAGGAAGGGGCTACAAACAACAAGACTGAGAATATAGAATACTATTTGTCATCAATCTCAGCTTTTTTCTGCGAAGTACTACAACCATACTTTATCCTCGCCCATGGTTTCGAATCTAGGCTCCATCCCCTAGGTGAAGCGAGACCCCTCGCAATCGGATGCCTAAATAGCTCACTCTTCTTGGAAAAGTGCTTGCTTGTTGTGATACAAGATTTATAGTTGGAATAGTGCTTGATAGCAGTATATCTTTACATTTTTCGTCGATAATATTTGGGTCAAACATAGCAACCCCCGCGGTTTTACCACAACCCCATAAGAATGCCTACCCCCTTCAAATCCATTTGTCCAATTAGATACAACACAAGAACTCACTATACCCATTCACCCCACCCGCCCCACAATATTATTTAAATTCAAATAACACAATTCCTAGCATCAAATTCAAAAAAGCAGCTCGGTTAGTCCGGTAGTTCAGTGTGCTTCATTCTGCGCTTCGCGGAAGCCCTTCCGTTAAGTTGGTGTGCTCTTCGGGCAGCTTCAGTCACTCACTGCACCAATTTTACTTGGGGGGATGAGGCAATTTATACTTGCCATAGTCACATATATTTGGGACTACTTCAGTCGATTGTCATATCGAGCATACTCAGTTATCGAGAAGATATAAAACTTGCTCCTATTGGAGCGTAATAAACACTGGCCAGAAACGGCGATCAAGGTTTTCCCTAAGATCTTCTTCGGGGGTCTTAAATTTTTGGCCTTTTTCCCCTCTACTCTTGCGCGAGGGGTGTTTTTTGCCTTTTTTTGGTATTTTCTACCCGAGGTGGAGGTGTTGTAAAGATGTCTAAGCGAGCGGAAAGGTGAGAGTTCAACTTCTCATCATTCACTCAAACCAAACTCGCTTAGCGATCTCTCTCGCCACTACAGCACCTTCCAATTTGTCGCACCGTATTTCTTTCTTTAATTTTACTCACTCAGCATTGCAGATAGTCGCTTCGGACGCTTCTTGCGTGTAGCATGCACCATGAAATACTTGTCGAGTGCTTCCTAGAGATATTCTTAACTTTGTTGTTAGCAAGCTTGCAGCTTCGACCTCGCCATCATGAGGAATAAGTATACTGTTGATACGGACAGTTGTAAGGCGAGACATGAATTCTAACATTCGCTCTTCGCATCGATATGTCGCTGGGCTTGACTCCTTCTTTTCCCCCCTTGAATTTTGAGAAGGTGTTCAAGATCTAAACAAAATAGAGTATAGTATTCTCTCTATCATAACAGACAAACGTCGCCTTACAGTCCCTGCTTATCAACCTACCCCTTCACCTCACATCGTATAAGCAAAAACAAGCATCCGCTCCCAGAAAACAAAGCTACAATAGCCGAGTGGTCACGTCGCCATCCCATATCCACATACCTCAAAAAAAAACCAAAAAAAACCAATAAAGCATAATAGACGGCTCTAAGGAAAGTATTCTTGAGACGTTCCACTCCATTAACCCACCCCACCTAGGTATGTTTCTTCAAACATAAAGTCGCCCAAAGATCAAAGGTATTTCTTGAAATACCTCTCTTCTCGTGGGTCATGAGGGAGGTTATTGACTGTTAGTATGGGTGCCATGTAAGGTAAGTACTATTTATCTCTAGTTTTCCCACGACCCCTTTGGTGTACCGCTAGGCTTGGAATTTTTTAATTGTATTTTCTGGACTCATTAAAGCGTTGCAATATTAGTAGATGAAATTCACTCGAAATCGTAACAGTAGCTACCCGAGATAGATGGGGTGTTAAGTACTCGCAAATAATGATACTCGAATCAATAACCTCTTCGTGCAGCACATCACTATGAACGTAACGGAAATCTCTTTTATTTGCTATGGTTGACTTGTGGACTCACACATCGAGTTTGAGCAAGTTGTGAGGACATTTGCGAGTATGCTGCGAGTAAGTCGTGAGTTGCTCGTGAGGAAGCTGTCAAAGAGAAGCTACGAGTAAGCCATGGGTTACTCGCGCGGACAAATATCTTGCGAGTAAGTTATAAGCTACCCATGGCTCACCAATACCCATTTTACAAAGTCCTTCAAGAATGAATATCCCCCCTTGTTGCGCCACGTCACTATCACCATTAAGTTATACCAACACATACAAAACACGTTCTAACGCAAAGAGAGTACGGAGTAGTTGGTTTGGAAAATACTCCATAATATTCATTATTTACCCCACCTATCCTATCCTACCACACCAATCTCACCCCACAGCGCCCAAACACCCAAAATCGCTCAATAAATACCAGGCATACTCATACAGCCCCAGCCCCGAAACCCACTCTCCTCAACCATCATTCCTGACTTCCTATCCAGACTCCCATATTAATCCAACCCAATCCCATCCAATATAATCCTCCACGATCCATTGACCGTCTTTCCATACAAGTGATCAAATATACAAAACAAAATAAAACTACACAAACAAATGGTTCGCGCCAGGCTCCTCGCTCTCTAAATATATAGAGATGAGTTAACACAGGCGTTGAAGAATTAAAAGGCATCAGTCTAGTCGGTATCTCATTCCATTACCCACATCAGGCAATGAAAGGTGCAAATAAACACCCTCATCCCGTAACTCGTCGAACCCAGAGACCAGTGGGCTCGTACGTAGCCTCTTTATCTCTCCTCTTCCACGCCCGATGTAATCTTAATCCAATCTCGTGCTCCTGCTGTCTCACATCCGCCTCCTCCTCTCTCAACCCCTCAACCTTTTGTTTCTCAATCTCTCGTTTTCTTCGTACTTCCGTCGTAAGGGTGATGTTGTCCGCAGGCATTAACTCAGTCATCTGTCGAATACTCTTCGTGATATTGTTTCTTCTGTGTTGGAGGTCGTCAAGTTGGGCTTGTAACGAAGTTACAAGATCGTGTGATTCCAGCTCGGCTGGTGTAATGGGAAGGGATTTGGCTATCGTAGAAGCCCGTTTCGCTTGCATGCTGATGAATACAGGTGATGCGGTATTGAGTGCCTTTCGTGCAACGTGATTCCTAGGACCTGCTCCAACTTTTGGTCTCACACGATCTAGAACAGAGTCTTGCTGGGCCGAAAACGCTTGTGGAGGGGAGGGCATTGATGGCATTGGTGGTACCGGAGGCTGCGACTCGTTGATAGGGTCAAATGTATCAGTTGATGGACGAGGTGTACTGCGTGCTTCGGAAGTAGCGTATGTTGATATGCTGAAGCGGGAAGGAGGTTGAACATAAGGCTCTGGAGGACTCGACTCGATGTTCTTATATCCATCCACAAACTTTCTTTCTTCCTGAGGGCTGCTGGTAATTGCTTGTTTTCTTGGTATGATTTCCTGGACGTGGCTACTGTTAGTTTCATCGGTATGCTCAGAATCAAAAATAGGTGATGTTTTGACTCGTGAGGAATTTACAGGACTATGAATATCTGAGAGTACTGGGCGGGTCGATATGTCACCGCGGCCTGAAGCGGCGCCTGTTTCAGTGGCGACTTGGGATCGTGGGGACCGCTGCGCAGGTGATACAGGTGGACTGGCCCCAAAATTGGAGGTTTTACGCTGGTTCTGGGGTAACAGCGCGGGATCCTTTCGAGGTACACTGAGAGGGGGAATGTCTAATCGGTCTGCTGGAGTGGTTACGAGTGTCACACGGCCACTTGCTCCTTTCCAATCTGGCTTCGGTTCCGATGGACTATTGATTTTCAATTTTCGCACTCGATCGCCAAAAGAAATGGGCTTCTTGGTGGTAGCGTTACTGCTGACATTCGAAGTGTTTCCAAGTACGGCACCCGTTGGGGCATGAACAGAACGAAGTCCTGGGGGTGTAAATTCTCCGGGTTTCGTAGTTTGTTTCTTTCCCCTCTCGCTTGTCGTAGGTTCCCCCGAATAAGGATCCCAACTTGGGTTTTTGGCTGGTCTGCCTGAACCACCGATCTCCTTTCTGTTCACCAAATTCGCTGCTGCAGCTGCCACTTGATTGCGTCTCTTTTCTCTTCGAAGTATTGGGATACTGCTGGACGGCGGTTTCATTTCCTCCTGTTGACTCTCCGGCTGACTATTTCCGAGCCTCGAAATGTCCGGCATCTCGTCGATTGGAGACACTTCGTCGTCTATGTGTTGGGTGTAGATTCTAATGGGTAATTAGTACACCCTCATCCAAAGAGTGAGTAGCAGATATAGGAAAGGCAAAAGAGAAACGTAATGCCGCTGCTCAGGAACCCGAAAGTATACACTTTTGACTCCGCATGCTGCTCATAGATGTTCCTCCGGGCTCGAAATAGACTTCCAGATCGCGCCCCAATGCCATCATCCTAAGAAATTCCGACATACCTTTGTCTATCCTCGAATTCCGGTGAGCTTGGTGGAGAGACTTCGTCTGAGTAAGGGGACTGCGGGATATTATATGTGTCTTGCGGGAATCTGGTCACAATTGGTGCAGGTGAAGGTTGGGAATAAATCGAGGATGCAGGTCGGTATTTGGAACTTCGTTGTTGCGGCGGCGCAGGAGGGGCAAGCTCACTGTTCTTTGTATTAGTTAGGGTCTCTGGATCGGCATAGTTGTTGGTAGATTGGGTGGAGCCGTGACCGAATGAAGGGCACTCTATTTTGTTTTATCTCTCTACGGGATTGTCGGTCTTGACCTTTTTTAGAGGTCGGAAAGAGGGACGTGGCAGCAAAGTGAGTGCACTTACAATGGCAGACGCGGCAGACCCTTGGATTCCATCTCCTCTCTCGGTGGGCGTGGTGGAGGGGATTGGGGACTTTGTACTTCGATTCCTAAGCCGTGGGATCCTGTGTAGGACTTCTCATTGTAACTTGGATCAGGGTAAGTCGGCTGTCTTGTGCCCTTGGGATTGTTCAGCCTCTTCCACATTCTGTTACTTATGCGAGCGAGCTTATTATTTCCGTCTGGTCTGGTCTCGAGCTTTGAGGTGTGTGATGGTCGCCGGGGTCTGGGACGGAAAAGAAAGGCTGCGATCCAGGATCTCCCAGTACTTCATGCAAAAACTGAGCACAACTGACGAGTTCGCGTCGAATAGATGGTGGGCGACAGTCGCGAAGGGCATCAAAGGTTGAGTGAGGATTTGGACCGTCGAGGTTTCTTTACGTGGTCGAATCGCGCGCTGGGATGGGTTGGGCTGGGCTGGCCAGACTATTTCGTTTGCTCGACTGCTTTGGACTGATTCGGACTGATTTGTTTGGTGGAGGGGAAGGATTGCAAAGGAGGCTGTGCCCGCAGGAATGATTTTGGTGGTAAAGTAGATTTGCCTATGTACGTGTATGTACGAAGCTGTAGCTCAGCTGCAGGGTGAAAGGAGAGAAGGGAAGAAATATTGAATATTATACAGCACGCACGAGGGAATGAATGGTACAAGAAGAAAATGAGTGTGAATGTTGCCAAATTAATCTGGCCAATCTCACTGATTGGTCTTTTGTTTCAACAGATGCTTCCATGCTTCAATCCTCCAGTGGTCGGACTCATCAAGGCCAGAGCCCCAGCCCAGGCCAACCATGAGGTCTCACCCAATCAAGTATTGAGAGGCTGATGGAAGCGAAATCCAAGATGTCTCTCCTTTCTTTCCTTCCACCCTTTTACGAGCCTCTACGCCTGCGAGCTGCAGACTCCAGTTCCACATTCAGATGACAGCAGACGACACTTGCCCTTCGGAGATTATTGGGGGCGAGAAAAACAATTGTGGCTCTTGTCCCCTCTGCTTTGCCGTGCGTGAACTGGTTACCGGTCCGTGGTTTTGTTTCATCATAACCCCGCCATATTAATAGGAGATTAACATCCCTTTTTGCGATAGTAAGCACGGCTCCCAAAGTGGCATGATTGGTCGTGTCAGCCAGTCAGCAATGGGTAAGAAGAGTGTTACATTTCACAAGAATCTGACGTTTGGGTAAGGGGTTGATATATGAAGTTATTCGCACATCTCGTGTGCCATGAGTAGAGACGAACGGTGCCCACTGTGGTATAACCTGGAACAGAGCCGAACCGGTTCCTGAAGATCTCGTCCTCGTCTCCGCTCTTATCCAGGCTTATCTGGATCCTGGAACTCGCCCCGCATGTCTTGAGCTGCCTCCTGGTGGATAATAAACGCGGCAGGAGGGTAAATATGAAGTATTGGTGCAAAAGTTAGGATAATCAAACTCCAAGTCTTTGGGATAATTACCTCAAAGCTGTCCTAGAGGATTAGAATAACGAGAAAGGTTGGCAGGTACGATTACCGTGAAGTATTTACTGTCCACCCATGCGAGGGTGCTTGAGCGGTCTGAGCCGAGGTTATATTCATGCAATCAGGTTTTATTAACCACAGAATAACAACTACCTATACAAAGAAACAAAATGCCTCTAAAGAACCGTTTCCCTCTTGGACAAGTACCAGACGAAATCAAAGCACACTTCATCTCAAAGCCATGGTGTGCAAAGCTCTTCCAAGACCCCGCCTTACAACCACTCAATTGGGATACCACCAGCACCTTTATGAGAAGGACACTTGCTACGGACGATACCATTACTGCTAGACAAATATTTCAAAAACTCCCAGAACCAGGATACGACCAATTCACAGAGATTGTCTCAATTCTACGCCTTGGAGGTGGTCTCAATGGACATAGGGATACAGCTCATGGGGGTTTCATCTCGGTACTGCTGGATGAGACTCTTGGATACGCGATTGAATATGAGACACCGAAGGGAAAGGCTACGATGACAGCCTACTTGAAAGTCGATTACAAGAAGCCACTCCGGACACCGGGGATTGTATTGACGAGAGGGATAGTGGTGAAGAAAGAGGGGAAGAAACTGTGGCTGAAAGGAACGGTTGAGGATGGCGAAGGAGGGATACTTGCTACAGGCGAAGCACTGTTCATCGTTGTGGAAAAAGTGAAGCCATTGCCGAAGTTGTGATGCCCTTTTTAAAAGTATCTATTTTGGATACTTTCAGTACGTAAAGAGGGGTTTCAAGAGGATTTAGACTTAGAAGGAACTCGGGTGTCTAGATTTCTAAGCTACTTCACACCATTTAAAGATTTAGGATGTGGCACAAAAGTCCTATACGTGGAAGAGCGTTTGAAATAGACTTTATCTCGGGAGGAAGGAAGAAGGCTGTACCACGTGACTATTCCCTTCTATTTGCAGCAGGATTGGATCCTGTATATACTACTTGTAAAGCCCATAGATAGACTTATTTATATCAATCTTCTCCTTTCAGACCATCAAAATAGATCTCGCTGTCGCTTTCGGCATTCATAAGTAGTATCACGTGTCGCGAGATCCAGCCGAATCTTTTGAAGCTCTCCAATGAAGCGATTCGCATTTAGAACAACGGACCCCAATATCATCTCGGATAATACCCTAAATTTTTTGCCATTGATACACAACCAGGATCACAGTCCGCGAAAGTTGAATTAAATCAAACGTTTGTTGGGGGTACAGTGAGAACATACCCGAATAAGGTAACCTCGACATCTACGCGCATCCTACTGCTACAACCTTCTCATCCCACAACACCCATCTCAACCTCCACCACAAAAAGAAACAAAACAATGGATTACGTCGAAAATAGAATGGCCCAAGAGGCGGAAAAAGCCGCAAAGGCAGCACCATCCCCAGAAGTGTACGTCTCCAAAATAGCTTCCCCTCCAAATCTGGAAATCTCACCCAGCTAACGTTCTCCCAACCAGACAAACCGTCGCCACACCCTTAAACCTGATCTTCCTCTCCCTATTCATCTACATCCTCTACCGTTCCTTCCGATCCACTCCCACCCCCAAACTCGCGCCGCCCCCTCCACCCGTCGTCTTCCGCCGCTTCACGCCTCCAACGCTTCTCCCCTACAACGGAACCAACAACCAACCCGTCTACCTCGCCGTCCGCGGAAAGGTCTTCGACGTCACCTCCGGTCGCAACTTCTATGGTCCTGGGGGTCCGTATGAAAATTTTGCCGGCAGAGATGCTAGTAGAGGTCTGGCTTGCGGAAGTTTTGATGAGGAGATGTTGACGAAAGATTTACAAGCACCGCTGGATACTTTAGAGGGGCTGGGACCGGAGGAGTTTGAGGCGCTTAGAGGATGGGAGGAGAGGTTTGAGGAGAAATATTTGGTTGTTGGGGAGCTGGTTGCTGTTGCTGATGAGAAGAAGACGATTGAGAAGTGATTTGATATACTTGTGAATTTGAAGCGTTTTTTTTTGGGGGGGGGTCAGGTTAGCTCGGTAGGTCATCTATGGAGTTTATGGCACATGGGATTTTTCTACCGGAGTCGGTCGTTATTGACATCTGAACGAGTGTTGACATGGGAATGACACACTGAGGATCAGGAAGAAATCAGAACTCATATCTACGAGAAATACAACAGATCTTTGATGCTCATTTCGTTATCTGGTAATCTCAATTTCTTCAGGCTCTCCACGGCTACCTAGGCTTCGTTTTTCCAACGTTATATGGCAGTTCAAGTAAATTATACAAAGCAATTGGAACAATTTAGGACCATTAGCCTGGATAGCTGGAATAACGAGCTAGATAGGCATTTGTCATATCCACCTCGAGAGAGGCCACATTTTTTGTATGCGTTTGTTTCTCATGAACATTTTCCTAATACATTTTTGCGTAACTCTGCTGGGAAGGATTTCAAGAAGAACCTCGCCTTTTCTAATATGCAAGAGCGACGACGATTGGGCGAAGGCCTGCAATCCTCCATCAACATTAATTGTCAGCCAATGGTTTCTTTCTTTATTTCAATTACAAACTCGACGTCCTGAATTTAATTCCGTCCCATCTCATCAGCCCCCTACTCATTCCAGTCTATCATCGCAAATTTCCTTTAAACTTCAACAACGCATCCTTCTTATGCTCCTTCATATCAAGACCAAATATGAACTCCCATCTAGGACCCATAGCCTCACGCATCTTTTGAGGATAGAGATCAATCTCAGGGTCCCTTCCACACATTATTGTTCCAGTCTTTACGCTGGAAGCAACAATGCGCTGACTTCTTGGTCGACGAATCTCGTCAAATACTTTGAGAGCTGCGGGTATTTGAGAAGAATTTTTGATTTCTTTGAATAAAGTGACCAGTATCATAACGTCTTCGAGTGCTTGGCCTGCACCTTGAGCCTTGCCACTGAGATTTGTTAATACTTCTAGTTTCCGAAAACGGGAGATAAAAGGAAAGTGGTTCTTACTGGAGTCATTGCATGCGCCGCATCACCTATCTATCATACACACACGGTTCTTCGATTTTGGCCAGTCTTTTATTTGCATGCATAATATCTCGTGGAATGTCTTTCAAAAGCGCATTCAGCAGAGCAGCACGATGAACAACCAAGGTCAGCTTATCACTAGCTAAATCAAGTAGTGCTTCTCCAGCGTGAGGTCCTGACCCCTATCGTTCAAACATTAACTCTCATTCCCAGCCCTTGAAATTCTTCAACTTAAT
Source organism: Hymenoscyphus salicellus (assembly GCA_001414355.1). NCBI lineage: Eukaryota > Fungi > Ascomycota > Leotiomycetes > Helotiales > Helotiaceae > Hymenoscyphus > Hymenoscyphus salicellus. The sequence goes on from LLCD01001146.1 coordinate 11,270, forward strand.
ATAACTAGTCTACTTAAATTCATTGGAGTTGCCCCGGCTCCATTCAGTAGTTCTAAAAAGTTAGGATCCATTTTTTTCAGTGCTTCTTGGGTGTCGGATGACAATCCCACCGCAGCACCACGTTCCGAGAACTCGGGCTTGGATTCGTAGATTTGAACTGAGAGGGCGGGTTTTTTGAGAAGGATGTTTAGGAGTGTTGAGCCGGCTAGTCCGCCGCCGATTATGGCGACGCGGAGGGGTTGGGTGGTTGCCATTTTTGTGATGAGTTGATAATTTGAGGTGAGGCTACGAGGAAATTGGAAGTGGAATTGAGTGGTAGATTCAAGTGATCACATTTAAGCATTTGTGGAGGGAGATAAGCTGTTGGAGTTAAGGTGTTAGATGTTGGTTGCGAGGGGTAATAGCCAACGCCAACTACCCACGTCAGACCGTCAGCGTCCCAAGATCAGCGATATCTGCACTACTGAACACTAAAAGGGAAGGGGATTATTCGAAGGTTCTTGTGCAGTGAAAATCCACGAAACTTAGTCACTTACAACGCAAGAGCGTGCGCTTGTTTTCATGTTCATGAAAAAAATCCCTATTGGCTGTGCCTCGAACATAACTCCAAGGAGTAACTTGTTACTTTTAAATCAAGTATGGCACTATAATCCGATTGTTTGGGCTAGCTCGAAAGACGAGTAGCACTTTTCGCGCTTAAACATCTCGATGGTTTTTAAAAACCAATAAAAAATTGCGGTATTTGTCTTTATTTCTTGTACACTCACCTTCTCACATTAACCAGTAAACACGGATCTCGCTCCAAACGGAATAATTGAGCAAATTTCTCCATGAGGTTTCCACTACTCGGCCCTGCACTTGACAGTGAGACTTTCACGGTTAGGTGATTAAAGAGCGCAGAAAGTTGGCTGGAGATGGTAGGTAGAATATACTAATGAGTGTTGTTTCTATCAAGTCTGATCCATTTATCTTTGCGGTCTTAACAAAACAAAGATTTTCCAATAAATTCAAGAACATTTACTGTATTGACAGTGCAGGAAGGTAGAACTGCAATTTGGATACTCCTGAGCGACGAAAACTGAAGTGACTGACATACCTTGTTCATTGTTATAGATTTTTAGGGCAATTCAAGCAAATTCATCAAAAAAGGTAGGATAATTGACTTCTAGAAATCTGGAATAATGATCTAGG
>LLCD01001147.1:0-12457 GCA_001414355.1 Hymenoscyphus salicellus
GAATGTCGGTTGCTGGGAGGGCGATGGGGGGTGGTGGTGGGGGGAGGAGATGTTCGATGACCTGGAAGATTATTTCAAGAGGGAGTGAGGGGGGCATGTTCGTCATCGTTGGCTTTGACTATGAGGGTGCTTGTTTATGGAGTGATATATTGTGGTTCGGGTGAGGCGGCTGCTAGTGAGGCGCATCGGTCTCGGTAGAACTATCAGCCGTGTCAGCGACCTTGGGCATATAAGTCACGGGTATTTGAGTGAGAAAATAAACTCCTGCGAAAGGTCTGTTTTACGTTTAAATAGACTAGTATAGTCAGCTAATGTAGATACTTGAGCAAAAGGATAAATAGCTGTCATTTGTTTTTATTCAAGCATGGATCATGTGTATTCACACGCCTCGCTCCCATCTGCGGAAGGGAACCAAAAATCCAATTACTCTAGACAAATAGAACAATGAATTCTCATTCCCTAAAATCTTTGGGACAATGGTAGAAAAGGAAGGTACAGTCCTTCCACCTCCAAGTCATCTTCTACACTGATTGCCCGATGATCCTCCGCTCTAGTTCAAGAATTCGTAGTGTGAAGTTAGTGACTACTTAAACCACCACAATTTATCTTTTCCATTACAACTTTTTCCAATAAAACCATTCACACAGGATGAATTCAGTCCACCTCTCACCCCAGGTCTAATGCCCCTACACCCCTCACACGCACCCATGCGCACCCCAATCCAAGCAGGTGGGAGAATGCCGGTGACTGGGAAGCAGAGCACCTAAGCGATACCGCCCCTTTTACGCTAGGAGACGAAAATAAGCGAGGATTTCGCTCGCCAAAGGGGGAGGAGTACTAGTGGATTCAGGACAACTTTGGAGATGGTCACCTAGGAACGTGCGGATGGTATCTATGGATTGAGACGGCTAACCCACCACAGCTCATCCCTCTCACACTTAGTTGCATGGCAGTAATCTTCGTCGGCATCGGAGAACAATTCAACGAGCCTATTCCAATACCAAAATGCAATTATCCCAATCTCAGGATCTCGGACCCATGCCCAGAGAATAAATGGGCAAAGTTGACATACCCCTCGAAAGCTCGAAAGAGGAGAATATAGCATTTCTCAAAGCAGTGGAGCCTCTTGCGAATGTCCGGGAAGTCCTCTATCTTCCTCACTGGACGAGAGTTGATTTGGAGTATGGAGATGGTCGGGTATATAGTCCTAAGTCACTTCCTGGTACCGTGGCAGGAAAACGTGCTCTATACCATCATGCACGCGATACATTTTATAAGCACATGAAAGATGGCACACGTGCGCATCGAATCGACCCATCACAGGATCCACTAGCATCAATGCTGCAAGATGACCAAAACTATCTCAGAAATTCTTCGCTTAGCCCTGGGTGTCCGCTAGAATGTGCATTTACCGAAGGGGGAAGCGTTCCCACATCAGCCGCAGTCAGACTTCAACGACCTGATGGGAAAGAGTTGCTAACTACTGCACACCATGGCTCCTCGAACTTGCAGGAAGTTTTCCATCCGTCTACGTATGGGGATAAAATTGGTGATATTGTGGATACCAGGCAAGAGCTTGACATAGCTCTCATCGAACTTAACCCAGCTCACTCGAATAGATTCACCAACACATCCTACTTCCAAGCTGAAGCCCCAAGTATGCTTCTGGGAAGTTCTGATATCAAACAAGGCTCTTGGTCTGAGGTGGATGGAATGAGCTCAGGTCTTGTCACGTTACTATCGTATGGAAGACGGTATTCGAAGCCTTAACGACCAGCTTCTTACACAGAAGATTATGAGTGGCAAGCATTCTCGGTGGATGTGATATTTGGAGCTGTTGACGATAGGATTTGTGAAGGATGCGTGGGTCACCAATTGTGCGATGTGAGTCGGGAGGAGTGGGTGGCTTTTTCTGCATGAGCGATGGATCGAATTGTTTTGCTGCCCTTTTGGATGATTTAATAGCTGAGGGATGGCAACTCGCTTAAATGTTCAAAGCCCCACTAACAGAACTTTTATTTGTGACCGCCCCCCCTAGTCTACTGAAACTTCATTGTTCTAAATATCGCAGTTAATATTCCAAATTATTCCAAGTCTATTGGGTAATTAGGAGGGACTGCCCAATATAGGTAGAATAACGAGCCAGATAGGCAGGTATGAGCCTAACTAATACTAACTGCCGCTTTATTGACCATCAAGTTTTAGGGTATACTGTCAAGTTTTAGATATCAATCAAGTTATCGGTTATTGTATATCTCCAAAAATAAATTCAATCTTTTTTATCCTTCTATGCTCATTGATTGAGGATACAAAGTCAAGTGCTTGAGTGGAGTATTTATTCCAACAATCATACACCACAGTACTCATTCCCCACGTATATTCAACTCAATACGTCACCAATAGCCAACTTATACATCTGAATCTCTCTCAAAGAAATACTATAAACCTTTTTAATCAAGTTTTGAGAAATTATCCTTTGTAAAAACTACTCCAGGTTGATGTCACATGACATCTCCCCCGGTCGCTGCGCCACAGGAGCAAACTTAAAAGGTACATGTCTACTTACAATGCCACAATTCATCTACACTCGATTATCATCACATGTATGAGATATAAGAATAAGAAATCATGGATTGCCCGCAAATTATATGATACAGCAAGTTCGTCTCATCTAGGAATTTGCTCAGCGTGAGGGTTAATGCGTCCCGTTTTTAGTTGTTATACCAGATGCTCGTGGTGTTTTCGTTCTGGTGAAGCATAGTAATGAAAATCTTGGACGGATTCTCCAGCAGTGATGAATTTAATATCTCACCTGGTTGTCTATCGTCAACCGTCGATCCTTTCTTCCTCCCAAACGTACGAGAAGGAGAATTGCAGTGGTTGTTACTACAGTCCTTACATTCTTCCTCTTGAGCTCACGTACCATTCGCCCGTCTTTCTCATGGATACTTAAAATAAGCGTGGAAATCTTCTGCGTGGGAATTTGTTTTAAAGGACCTGGTTGGGCTTCTGACTTTCTGGTGTTGACGTGTAAACTTGGTTGGCTGGGTTTCAAGTCTGTTGACTCCCTATACGACCGTTCAATATTGTTGTGGTTTATCTGATTACCCACTAATCAAATTGAAAATCAATGGAAGGGTTTGCTATCTGGGATAGGATAGCTGGGAAACTACACCTAGCCATTATGATATAAGTCCAAGAATAGAGGAAAGAACTTGAGAATTCAATGGGAATATAACTTCTGAACTCTGAGAGGCCCTGAAGAAAAAGGATGTGAATTGTGAAATGATAGATCATAGGTGCAGGTAAATCATGTGAAATCTTGGGATTTTAGAATCTATTTTGCTCTACTGGTAGTAACACAAAACAACCATGCGTACTTACATTTACCATAATGAATGCTCTTTGGGTAATGGTGTTGAAGTGTAGTGTGTTGAAGCTTTTTGCGCTTATTGTTGGGTATGCCTAAGCTAGGGGGAAATTTTACCAGCGACAGCCCAGATCTTCAAACTTCCGATACAAAATTCTCAATCTCCGACTTCCATTTATCCGGCTCATCTTTCTTCAACCTCTTGAATTCCGCTTCTAACCACTTCACTTGCTCTTGACTCACATGTTTAGAACAAAGAAATATATCTGTAACCTTCTGATACAGCCCATCCAAATAAATTGGTGTCCCAGTATGCGTCTTCTTCAACTCAATCCAACCCAAAAACCTATCCCTAGCTTTCCACTCTTCCATCTTCGACAACGCACTTTGAGGTGTATCAGCATAAAAAAGATAAATAAGGAATCCTCTTATAATGTTGGGTCTCGTATTATCGCATTCCTCAGTTTCCTTGATAAATCGTTTCGTTTCAGCCATATTCTTCTTTCTGAACGCTGTGATAGCAGCTGTAAGTGTATCTTCAATTTTCGCCCGCCTCTCTTTCTGTGCTCTCTCCCATTCTACTTCTCGCTGTATGCGTAGAGCTATGATGATAGCATTTTGTCTCACCCTCCGTTCCTGTTCATACTGCCATAATTCCCCCTCATCAACCATCCCAGGCGGAGGAAGAAGTACCATCGGTAAACCATCCGCATAAGGATCCCTCCCGTCCCCAATATAATGTGTAAAATCCCTTCCCCTAACTCTTTTAGATTTCTTCTTCTCAATCCTCGCAATCTTCGTCCCCAAATAAGAGGGATACGTAAAGCTTCTCGTCCAAGAGCTTGTGTATAAACATCCCAAAACTCCGTTCGCTGGATATTCTCGTAATAACTTGATACCACAGGCCAAAATGTGACGGTGGAATCGGGACCGAGTCGTTCTGGATGGCGCTTTTGTTGGGTCCATGAGCCGGTGTTGAGGTAGTGTGGCCAGGAGGGGCAGGAGGAGATATATTCTGCTAGGGCGCGGCGTTCTTTTAGGTCGACGAGGTCGAGAGGGATTTTGGTTCCGCGGGTGCTGAGGTCATTGATTTTAGTTTCGTCGAGGGGGTTGTGGGCTGCTCCCATGGCACCGCCGAAGGTCTGCATGGTTGGGTTTAGTATGTTCGTGAGTGGTGAGAATTGAAGTACTGACCATTTTCTCCCATGAAGTTCCAAGTTCACTGACTTCTTCTGATTCGAAAAACTAAAACAGAATAGACTTCAGCAAGGGAATACTTGAGAGGATATTTGTAGATTCCTTACCGGTTCACCTTCCAGTTTTCCCTTGCTCTGGTTTTGCATATTTGGTGGGATAAGAGACTTAACATCGTTCCGTCGTTCTCCAAATAATGGCTCAACACTGAGGGCATGCTATATCAGAATCAGGTGAACGAAAAGAAAACTACATCAAGACGACCATACCATAGTTTCATGAACAAGCTACCCCCACAATCAGTTCCCAGTCATCAACCAAAAGAATCCGCGTACATACATACCGTCTTAGCAACAGCAAACTGCTCGACAAGCCTCTCACTCTCCGAAACATCCCACCTGACAACCGCAAAAAGCATCCCAAATCGAAAGTCTAATCTCACTCCTCCACGGCACCATCGTCCCCGTCCTCCCCGTAGATCTCAAATTCACAGCGTCAAAAGTAATCAAAACCCTCGGTCTGACAGATTCAATAATATCACTCAACTCTTTCTGCACAGTATCCGAGCTCCTGAATTCTTTTCGTGGGGAAAATTCGTAGGCCCCGGATTCTAGGAGATCAGGCCTGTTATGGTTTTCGAAATCGAGTTCGGTTTTGGGGATGTGTTCCCATGGACCATTTAGGAGGGCGTCTAACCTGGAAACCATCAGTTTATGTATATATATATAATATAGGGAGCAGGAAGGGGGATACCAAGAAAAAAGACGCATATTCATCAACAACCTACTCGCCAGCCTTAAGCACGGAACCAACCCCCTCCAAACAACCTCATTCTCCACATCCCAGTTTCCCATCACGTCTTCCCCAATCGGAATTGGTGTCTTCGGCTTCCTCCACATCTCCTTCCGATAAAGAGGATGTATTGGATTCATCAAACTACTCGCTTTAGCATTCGGGTTTCCAAACGCACCCATATCCTCTAATTCATTGATGGAAAATCCATGGAGGAGTTTCATATGGTGTTCCCGGATTTGGGAGGCAATTATCAATTCTAAATTTGTATTGAAGATGATTTTTCCGCGGTCGGGGGACGGGGCGCGGAGGGTGCTGTGGTGGAGACCCTTTTGGTAGGCGGGGTGGGAAGGTGAGAGAGGGGGGTTTGCTGGTTCGTCAGGCGGGGGAGGGTCTGCCATTTTTGGAGTAGTGACTTGTGTTGGTTTTGAGGTATTGGGAATTTAGAAAGCTTTGGAGTACTAGAGTGCCTTTAGAAATATTTCTGATTACCTCGGCATTGTGAAAGAAAAAATGGTTCTGGTGCAAAAATTATCTTGGAACAAAGAAACACCCGCGATTCCGGAAGCAGGCGAGCCAAGACCAAAGAAGGAAATTCAAGAAACCACTATATTATAACTCAACAAAAATTTGTGAGAAAAGTAGAAACAGAAGAAGACAATACGCTACTATTGGGGTTGGGAATTATTCTGCGTAATTTTCAAGAGAGCGTTAAACTCGATTGGAGAAACAAAACAAGAAATCTCGAACTTCAAACGGTGTAACTTCAAAACTGGCTTAAAAATAGACGCTACAAGTAAAAAGGGGCAACAAGCAGCAAGACCTTGCCAGACGAGAGAACTACCACCTCCCCTTTTCGGAATCGCTTGAGGCATCAAGAGGCGATATCTTTTGAGGGACGCCATGAAGGAGGGTCTCGATACCGGGAACCCTGCTTTCGGATGCCATCCAGACCTCTCCCATGTTTCGTCCAATGATTCCATTTTCCAGTTTTGCTTCGTGGCATCGATATACGGTTCGTGGCACGGTGCAATTGGGATCTGACAGTCCCTCGTGCATGAATTCCCCGAACATCTCCTCGAGATGACTTGGTAGCTCTTGATCATGATGACTGTTGTTTGGCGCTAACGTTGATGTGTCAATTTGAGGATTGATGATATATAACAGATGTTTGATGGAGGTGAGGAGAGGATGCAAAGTTGAAATCACCAATGGTGAGTTAGCAGTTTGTTGGTCGTTCCTACCTTCTGCGTCTCCTAACCCCACTCAGATTCCTGTCCCTCAACTTTCTGGTCACCTTGGGGCACCATCTCAAACAAGAAGCATCAAGAAAGTTTCGACGACTGCAAGATGTCGAACCAACCACCATGGCCAATGCCATATGGTCCTCCATCACACATCCAATCAGCTCTGCTAGCAGCAACGCCTCATCTACATCGCGAGAGGTTTCGCGAAATCATGAACGCGCAGCAAAACCTCCACCAACATGAGATAGAACAGACCCAATTCCAGGGACCGCCGGCATTCTCCAGTCGTCCAAACATGACCTTCAGTCTTCACGTGGGGATTCAGATCCAAACACATGTGGTTGTTCAGAACGGTATGGGAAGTATAGCTCCGCCAATCAACTACCCGTCAATGGCAGCGGAAGAATTCTATCATGAGCAACGAAACATCAATCATGAGATAGGTCCGGCCTACCAAAACTTCGATCCAAATATGGGCCCAGCCTATCAGCAGCAACGAAGGTTCAATCCAGAGATATGGGGGTACCAGCAAAATGCTCCAGCCCATCCAAATGACGTGGCTTTAGTAAGATTCGAACGGAATGCCCCAATGCCACAGCCAATGCAGCCTCACCAGCAGCCAATTCAAATCCGGGGCAACCAGAATAGCCTTTACCAAAATGTAAACCCGCCAGGAGAGCTGCAGACCTATCCACCCTAGAATATGCCTCGGAACCAAATGGCACAACGTCCGCCGCCCCTTCAATTTCCCCAGAACCATCAAAACTGAAGTAATCAAGTCAATCGTGGCAACTGGCACCATGGCGGCAATCGATTTCAAACCCAGCGTTCCTACAAGAAAAGAGGTCGTGCATTGCAAAGCAAGGACAAAGTCAAGCTAATCAAGCACCACGACAACACAAATGCGAGGACGTTATGGCATATGCTTAAATGTGACTGGTGCCAGGAGAAAGAACATACAATATGAACTTGTGTGAAGAACATTGATCGAAATGGTTTCGCTTGAAGATGTGGTCCATGAAACAAGAAGGATCACAATTACAGAGCCCCTGGTTGTCCCTATATGTATAGCCTTGATTCCGATTTCCATTTTCTCGTCGAATCCAGAGACCGGCGACCACCTGTCATGTGCAGTATCGACATCCGCGATGTCGAAGGGTTCTGGGCGAAAGATTTTCGTCCTTAGACCCCAGCCTTTGCGCTGAAAATGAATGCAAATGGCCGTCTTGACAAGTTCAAACATGTCTATTGCCTTCTGGACAAAGTCGGCCATGCTATGAAGTTTAAGGATGAACCTTGCTTTTAGGAGAAATACTACTTCTTCTAAGCTGAAAGGGTGAATACAATCCACTGGAGTCGGACCCGAGCTGGGATGCACCTCAAGAGATGAACCGTCGATATCCTCCTGGAAAGATGATCGAGCCGTCGATCCTTCAAGGACTTGAGTACGCTGGATTGAAAAAGGCGCAGCAGTCGAAAGAGGTCGTAAGCACCAATCAGGTAACGCAGATTGCCGTCAAGGAGGAAGAGGTGAAAGTAAAGGTCAAGGTGGAGGTCAGAGAGGAGGAATAGAGGCAGTGGGTGGATATATTCGAACATGTTTTCAACACCACTGGTTGCTTGCTGTTAGCATACATGTTTTTTTTAATTTCAGTTGGACTCCTCATCACAGCTGTACAAACCTGTCACACTATTTTGGCCTTCGCCTTGCAACATCTAACTAGTGCATTTACCGTGTAGCCTTGTGGGTCCTATTTGTAAATAGCAACAAATACAATAATTCTCGAGGCGCAGAATGCATTTGGCAATTAGTTGTTGACATACGATGGTGACAATATTGCTTAGCATCCCCTCTCCCTTGACATTAAGATTACCTTTGGCTTGGGTGAGAATTGATGGATATTTTGTTATTGTGATGGTGGTGGTGAGGTGCCGTTGAAATACAGATGGCTGGGGAAGTGAGGGGGTTCCAATACACTGACCCCCGGGGTCAGTTTAGAACCGACTAGGCCGCTACGCGCATCACGAAAATAATCCCGCATACCTAAACAGTTTTCACCAGATAGGCCAGAGGTCCTAATTCAGGCCTACCTAGCTATAAAAAAACAGCCTAGCTAGCCCAGCATCCTACTGTACGACCAGCAGAATATCGTAAGGCCCGGAAATGGAAAACACCAAGGCCAAAGGTATTAAAAGAGCAGGTATTTTATATGCCTAGGGAGCGGCGTGATCTTACAGGGACTATTATTGCAAACAAAGCTAGTTGGACAAACGAGGAGATTATAGCATGGCTAGATAATGAGGAAAAGAAGGAGCAAGAGGAGTACAATATGCTTGAATCAGAGTTTATCAGGAATAGAGGTAGGAATACTGAGAATAGGAGTGGGGATATATGGGCTAGACTTGAGAAGGAGCATGCACGAGATGCGGAACGATATATATTATAGGATTTATTATATGTAATTCTGTTAAGCGTACATCAATTGCATGCAAAATTAGAGTGTAGTTGGATGCAAATGCGACGCGCGATCATTTTGGTGGTGTGGTGGGGGTGAGAAATCATGCTTAGTCAGCTCTAAACTGACCCCCGGGGGTCAGTGTATTGGAACCCCATTACACTTAAGGGAGAATTAGTAAGCATGACCCTCCCCCGCCATTTCTTTTCAGCCCCTCTTGCGGTGGACAGAAAGAGTGGCGGGGCCGTAATGAACATTGTAAAATCACCCCTGGACTTGAGACAAGATATCACAACAACGATTGATTTAAGCTCTCTCTAAACCATCATCAATTATTAAGTACTCAATTTTGTTCCTATTCATATTTTTGGTATATTTTTACTACCCCGTTCTGTTAAGCTATGCACGATTTAAAAGAGTCATTCGCTATTTGGGGTCAGCACGGTCCCGCCACTTTTTCTGTCCACCGCGTGCGTACCTGCCTATATTGCCGTTGTTCCTGCTATCTTAGGTAATATAAAGTCATTACCGTAAATAACTAGGACAAGTTAAAACATTATTCTAGAGGTTTCGGACAATGATCTCGAATTGTCCCCAGTTTCTAGCACAATGAGCGAGATAGGCAAGCACGATTTACATCGAGAACCTGATCTTTTTCTAGCTAGCTTACAAACCATCTCTTTCCTTCATCTATGCTGGTACTGCTCCGTATTCATCTCATTACTCAATGCTCATCGCTTATTGCTCGCTCTCGTTGCCGTTCTCATTTCAGTTCATGCTTACAAAGATAGAATGGAGCGATAAATTGGAAATCCGTAGAGAGACTGTTAGCAAAAGAGAACCTAGAATTCAATATTTCTTCAAAGTCCTCTCTGCAGGTCAATGCCTATTCTTGTTACCTGAGAGAGGTGGAAGAGAATTGGAATCAAAACCACTAAGGGACTCTAGCTCGAGCTATTTGCTTTTAGTTTCATGGTCCAGCTGGAATTCACGATGTCTTGGTTTCTTCCACTGTCATGATATTTTGAAACTGATTGATTTCGTAACTCTACTTATTCGTAACTCTACTTATTCGTAACTCTACTTATTCGTAACTCTACTTATTCGTAACTCTACTTATTCGTAACTCTACTTATTCGTACTTACTCTACTATACTATCACCATAAGAGTAAAGCACTCTTCGGCCCAATGTTCCTTCTCATGGCTTTTTCTTCACATCCCCATTCTCCTGATGTAGAAGCCCCTGATGATCGATCATCCGAATCCCCAAAGCTAGAAACATGGTATTGTCCGAATTCCAGCCAGCCTCCTCTGTCTTTTTCACGATATCAGACCAACCGTACGCAGGTTCTATATCTTTACTCTCCCAACCACAGTACTACTCAAAAACTCGTGCAATATCGTGGTATCCAAAGCTACATACGCGTCCATCTGTGGATCTTTTTCTCATACCACTTTCCTACGAGAAAGAATATGTCAGACTATATGAAGAGATAAGGCTTTACCAGAAACACACCTATTAGCTTCAGGGGCTCGGATGCGTCCTCGATTGTCGGGCCTCCTTAGAGATCTTACCCTGGTCATCTTTATGAATTGGTTAGCGATGGTGAATAAAAGTGGCTGTAAATACCTGTCTGCCCAAAAACCTTCTAGGGCAATTCGAGCGATTGAATGAGATATTTCAGGAAGTTGACCCAGGCATTTGAAACAATCAATTGTCCTAAAGGATTAGGATGATGTAAATTCTGCTAGAGTGTTGGGAACAACAGGTTATTTACCGTCAATTTTAAGACTGGCTATGGACAAAGTCAATGTCCGAATCTGGGGAATCAAAGGTCACCTAGTACTACACTTGTCCTATTTCGGTTTTTTCTGTCTTCTACTTTCTTCCATAGGCAACGCTTTCTGTCTCTTAATCCCGCTTTGAAATAGAGAGAGGTCTTTTCTCCCTTTTGTCGCTGGTTTATAGTTCCAACGAAAGGAGTGTGCTTGTTGTGTACCATGGCAAATGCGTATACGAAATATACCCGTATATCATATGGTATACGGGTATATTTTTGATTTTTTGATTCTTTAGCGTATAGATACCCCGTTTTTCAAAGCCATGGTGCATGCGTATATATCTTTCTTTGAAAAAGGCCAAGCTATTTCTACCTCTTAGGTTCTTTTTCTTTCTATAACTATCCAACAGGACTCCCTAGGGCTAGGGTTAGGTCTGACCCTGTCGGGTTAGGATTAGTTAGATATGTCTGGGGTGAATTAGACAGTATAATAATATAGCAGGGAGTCAAAGAAAAGTCCTCGTATAGCCTTTCGCACGAAAGTTAAAGTGGGGTGTGGTATACGGGTATATCTCGTATACGCGGGGACCACGGTACATATGGAAGGATCAAGATAATTATAGAAATTCATATTTCCTATTTTCCCAAGTTCTGAAAACGAAATCCCTTTCCAGGAATTAATCCCCCTCACAAAAACCAAGCTATACCGATCACCATAAATACACTTTCCAATTGGTCCTTGTCTTCCTTTCAAGCCGGCTTTTTCTTGACTTCCCCATTCTCAAAAGGGATAAGCCCTTGTTGGTCAATCATGCGAATCCCTAAAGCTAGAAGCATGAAATTGTCTAAAAATATTTAGTGTTCACCTTTCAAAAGATATTTCGAATGCTCTTACCTGCATTGTCACCTGATTCCTCTCTTGTCTTTTTTAGAACGTTTTTCCAGCCGTAGGCGCCTGGTTCTCTATCGGCTACGCTTCTATCCACGTCCGTGTGGAGAAACTCATGTATAATAGTACAATCAAGACCGACAAACGCATCCATCATGACTTGGTCCCACTCATACCCTTTCCCTACAGGAGAAAATATATTAGACCAGCTTGGAGAGTCAATATGGCAATGGAAACATACCCAATGGCTTGACTGGCTCGAGGATTGGTTTGGTTGTCAAAGTGCCGAAGACTTCAGCCCCTCTTAGAAGTGTTGGACAGAGGGTAGTTTCACTTCGGCGGTCGGAGAAACTATCCATAAATGCGTCGCCACCTTGGCTGCCATCCTCTGCGTAGTTCTGGGGGTGACAAGGGTCCTCCTGCTTGGAATAGGCCTTGAGCTTGAAAACCTTCCGGATTTTGCTGTAGAATTCATCTTTGTGCGATGGGTTCGCAGGCACTATTCCTGTATAGCGTGTGCTGTCACAATATATAAACTATGGACAGATGGTTAGAATGGGCGCGACTGTCCATAAGTAGCACGTACAACACTGTCAAAGGCGTTGGATGGTTCTTCCAACGTGGTTTCCTGTCAGACGACAGTCACGTGGTAGACAGAATAGGCCTAGCTTCTTACTCAACATGTATAAGTACTCGAGGACATCTTCCTCTTTACACTCTCTTAGAC
>LLCD01001148.1:0-12457 GCA_001414355.1 Hymenoscyphus salicellus
CAACACGAATAACAGTATGTCCACCACAATTATAATAACCCAAGCGATTCCTCTCTCAAAATGGGCCAAAAAATGACCAATATCTCCCCAGGAGCACCCCTCAGTATAGTAACCAACTTCAAACCAGACCACTCAATCCTCCTCACCCTCCTCACCTACCTCGACGCCTCCTCCACAGTCCGACTCGCCCTCACTGGCCCGTATTTCCTCCACAAACTAGTCGAATACCACGAAATAGATAAATACCGCGATCTCCCAGGGTACCAACTGCGATTCGAGCTCTCACCTTATATATCATACTGGGACTCCGCAGCGTTTGGGGTTGCGTTGCGGTATATGTGTATGACGGTGATTTCCGATGGCGTAGGAGATAAGAGTTTTATATGGGGTGGATTATCGGTGATTGAAGACGAGATGGATGCTGGGAAGAGCTCCTGGGAGTGGGCGAAGTCGGAGATGGGGAGGGAGATTGGGGAGATAACGAGGGTTGTGAGTGCTTGGATGGAGAGATTTGGATATGAGAGGGAGGGAACGGTGCTTTGTTGTGAGTGTGCGAGGTTTATTGTGGGGAAGAATAATTCGAAGGAGGACTGGCTTTCAATGGATCCGTGAGTAGTTCCTTGCTTGAGTGTGGTATGGTGCTGATGTGCTGTCCAGACGGGTGATTGTTTGTGGAAATTGCCGTGATAGATTCCCAAAACTCCGAAGGCTGTTAAGCCGACGTCAATTTTTCGACTTGTATGAGTAGGGATTTTCCAAACATCAATTTCCCCTATTTTCTTGCCGTAATAAGCGCCGGCCAATTTCTTGTCATGGTCGTGATGCCTCATTTTCCAGCCCTGCTCTTCGCAAATTTCTCGTGCCACTTGTTGGTCTTGGGTGGAGCTTTCGCCTCGCCTTCTTGCAGTATTAACTCTATGGTATCCTCGATTTTGGCAATAGCCGTGACAGAAGGTTGTGATATGAAGGTTTCGGCGTCGTCTGCATCGGTAGCTTTTGTGGAGGAAGGTTCTAGGACCATGATGGGATTGGAAGTGTTCTTTTGTCGCATTTGGTATTTCTGGACGCCCGAAGAAAGGATTGCATAGCCGGGTGTCGTCGCGGTGGGAGGGGAGGAGGTTATCGTGAGGCTTGCAGACACATTAGTTTATGTGTTGTGGAAGGGGGTGCATTGCTGGGTTGGACAAACACTGGCGGGTTTTCCGACTCAAGAAGTGCTAAAAGCTCTGAAGGAAGCTCGAGAAGCTTGAAGAATTGCTGTGCATGGTTTGCAGAGAATGGAATATCATTTTGATATTGGGTGGCCATGATGAGGTAGATAGCGGAAATATTCCAAATGAAGAGGCTCAAAGTGTAGATGTTTTGTTTCGGTGGTGATGTCAGAAATTCCGGAGGTTGTCCGATGTTTCCATTGAGATGCGGGGTCTATTGTTGACTTTGTTCGCGCCTCGCAGCCAACGAGACACGTTCAATGGTGGAGATGGCCAAAAAGCTCCGAGAGGCTGTCTTTTTATAACCCAAGACAGGGTTTCATGGAGACCCGGTTTGTCCAAGAATGTCCTCCTAAATCGGCGAAAAGTTGCATTTGACGCCATTGAAGCTGCCCAACAAGTGGATGTGTATGACATGGCCTCCTGGTTTGTGCATCTGCATCTGCATCTGCATCTGCGTCTGCGTCTGCGTCTGCATCGCCTCGAAAACACGGTTGAGCGACTTTGGACGCGTTTGTTTTGTTGTCCCTCGCTCCGGACCGACAAGGCTCACCAAGCTCCCCCCAACCAACAAAACAACCCGACGAGGATCACCATACCATACCTGCGTACTTCAACAACGGTGTAATTCTATCCGTTTGACAACAAATCTCGCGACCACTCATTTCTCCCTCCACCACTCCTCCACACGCACGAACACACACGAACACGCACGAACACACACGAACACACACACGAAGACACTGCCCATTTCATCTGATCTCGAGAACCTCGTCATGAAGACCCATTGAGCGGCCCCCGACGACCCAACCGCCAGCGCGCAAAAACCACCACCACATCCGCCATGGTTCGAGTCATCGAAGAGCTGGCTCTGTCGCAAGATGAAGTCACTCTATATTATACCACCGACCCGTATCTGGCCAATCTGCCAGTATTTGTATTCCATGGTCCTTCCACAACCAGCAACTCCACTCTTAACAGCTCCCGCATACAAGTCCACGTCTTCACGGCTGCTGGCTTCCAAAGCTACCCTCGTATCACCATCTCTCCGAATTCGCCCTTCTATCAGTCTGTCAACCATCTGCCGCGCGAAAAACAAGGAGACGAGATATGTCGCGGGTTGGCTTTTGGTCTGCTGAAGTACTTCAAGGAGTTGCCAGAGGTGGTGAAGAGCGGTCTAATCCTTCAATCGGCCACCACTCGGGGAAAGAGACCCGGATCGGCACAATCGCTGTTCGACGAGCAACATGCCGCGAATCTTGCAGGATCGATGATAAAGCTGGATAATATTGGAGAAATCATAAATGATATCGAGGCAGCGTTGCGCCCGCAGAGCATCAGCCATGTGGATGTCGATCTGGTTCTGCCCCCAGGCTCCATTGCCCCATTTCGAGAGCAGGACCCGGATGAGACTATGGATGAGGATGAAATCGAGGATCCGACTTTGAAGCAGTACGGGGTATATGCACCATTAGTTAAATTATTTGGCGAGACGACATTCCTCCCAACCTCCAGATTGCGTAGAGCTCCATCCAAGGCATCTTCTCTGAATCGATCAAGGTCGTTCATGAAGGATCAGAAAATGTCACTGCGTAGGGAGATGGGTGAATTATCAGATACGGAAGAACGATACGTGATTAAAATGCATGAGTTGGTCAATCATATTGCAGATGACTTTCGCACCAAAGCCAAGAACCGAGCATTTGGGAGCTTCAGTCCTTCCGAGGAAGATTTACAAAAGTTGTTTCCCCGATGCCTAGACCGGATTTTGCAAATCAACTCTGCATTTTTAGCAGCTATTCGGAAAGTTATGGACGAGACGGAAGAGGATGCTATGCGCGACTTGGAAACTCCACTTGTCGCTTCTACAGGATCACGATACGGTGGAACAGGTCGATTGAAGGATCCCACTGGAGCAGTCGCCTTTGCTAAGGTACTTCTCGAATGGTTCCCTCAGTTCACCGAATGTTACCAGGAATACATTACTGCCAGTCAAGACTTTCCTCAAATCATTTCGATTTTTGTGAAACAACAGTCTAGTTTCTCCCAACGAGTTCAGCAAACAGGGGAGCAACGCCTCAGATCAGCTGTGATCGAACCAGTCCA
This sequence comes from Hymenoscyphus salicellus, assembly GCA_001414355.1. Classification (NCBI taxonomy): domain Eukaryota; kingdom Fungi; phylum Ascomycota; class Leotiomycetes; order Helotiales; family Helotiaceae; genus Hymenoscyphus; species Hymenoscyphus salicellus. The sequence goes on from LLCD01001148.1 coordinate 3,318, forward strand.
ACGTTTACCGCGCTACAGTCTCTTTATCGACAATATTGTCAATTATCTTCCAGTTGGCCACCCTGCTTTACAACCAATGCTGAAAGCAAGAGATATCATTACTTCCATTTGCTCTATGGACCCCCCCACCGCAGACAAGTCGCAAGTTGTCAATCGGTTGAAAAATATTATCGAAGCTTGGCCATCAACATTACAACCCCAAGGTCGACTTATTTCTGCAGTCGATTTTGTGGAACTTCCTGCCCCTTTCCATGTCGGGCCATCAGCAACTTCGGGGAATCTGAGGGAAGGAATGTTTCTCATTTTTGCAGATACTGTAGTGGTACTCCGAAAAGCCAGAGAATGCAGTCTGTCAGCTAGGGGGGTCATGGCTGAGATTGACAAGCCCTCGGCAGTCTCTATGATGGCCTCTATGACTGCTGCCGCTGGTGGTCAAAAACGAGTTTATGAGCTGGCCTTTTCTGGCTGGCACGTTCTTCGTGATACCCGATTTACGATGTCTGAAGACGGACGCGCTGTATGGATGGCTTCTCTGAATGAGCTAAAGGACTCTGCTGGAACTGGGCGAGACAGAAATAACCAGGCTGCAACCATTCGGAGTTTTGTTCTCCAGGGTGCATATGAAAGCAAAGCGGGAAGGTTTACCGAAGAAATCGCCAGAGCCAAGGTTGAGGGTCGGTTCTCGGAAGCTGAACGAGAGGCCGATAAATGGTGTCTGCGCACGACAAGGTTACTGGCAGCAGAAATCAGCCTGCATACCGCAGTTTTCGAGGAAGGTATCGACACGCTGATTGAGGGTAGGAAGGAGCCTGCTCCTATACGCATTGTGATTGATCACGAAAAAGGAACAAAGGGTGCTCCGGTTGGTCATTACGGTGTTGAGATTGTTGCGAACGTTACCGTCATTAATAATGGATCAAAATATCGATTGGAGGTCGATGGTCTTCATGACAGAGTATTTGTTGATGAAGTTGTTACCGAGCACTTCTTACCAACCTTTGCAAAGAGAAGTATGCATTTACTTCCATATTCTACGCGTTGATTGTACTAACTTGCTTAGCTGTCGATTTGCTTCGCTCGCAGCATCATTGCAGCAACGCCACCCTCACCGCTCCATTTCTATCGTTCAACATTAAAATTCTGAAGTCCCTCCATGTACAGGTAGAGGGGGATAAATCAAAGGGGTTCAGACCAGCTTCGCCAGTCAAGATGTTATCAAGCTTTTTGAGTGGTGGATTCAATAGTTCAACTACATCTTTCAAGGACTCTGCTTCGTCTTACACTACCCCAACGAGGCAACCTAGGACTCCAGGACTCGGCAACATTCCTTCTATGGGACCACAACTCACAAGGTCAAATAGCAACAAGTCTACACACTCTGTTTCGGAATTTATGGACGGGAAAGGTAGTCTACGTGGGAACACAGATGACAACAGACCAGTCAATCCACTTGTGCGCCTCGAAGAAACATTTACTGGCTACATTGGTGCTCTGCAGTCTCGAAAAGGCAATATCGTTGGCAAGGTTTTGCGAAATCGCGCAAACGCCGATGAACTAACAATCAATGCGATTTACAACACATTCATCGAGAATCCGTTTGACCAAAGAGCAGCTTCGGAAGTATCCGTCGATATCATTTTCGTGGCTTTTGAGAAATATCTGAGGATGGCATGGAGAGATCAAATGGGTCAAGTCATGTCTTCACGGACTTTGGATGGCCTACAGGATAGGGCCAACAAATTATTTCCAGGTGATTTCGCTGATTATGTCCGAATGGTGTTTGGTGAAATGGCACCTCAGAATCGAAGAGCTTTCATCTCGATCATCAAGTTGTTGGCAGATCTCCTGGAGGGTTGTGGGAACGATGGGGATAGAGGGGCTCTTACTGCTGCCTTCGCCGAATTACTGGTCACTGACGGCAATCCGCACGATTACATCAACTTGCTAGATCGTATGGTCGAGGAATCAGAAAGATTATTCGAAGATATAGGTCCAGGGGCGATCAGTGGGACCAACTCAAATTTCGGTTCAATCTCTGGTGCACGATCCATTCATTCCGCCAATGCTTCGATTACTTCAAATACATCTTCCCTTCGACGACGATTCGCAGACACGATTCTGAGGCAGAATAGTACCAAAGAGGATCGACCTTCCGTATGGAGAACATTAAGTAAGACAAGTCGCAGTGTCGCTACCGGAGAGCCAGTTCCTTCCAGCATATCAAAGGGCTCTTCCATAAACCGTTCAAGGTCCATAGAGTCACCGGGTAGGCGCCCAATGTCTCGCGATAGACCATCTGTTCTCGGTGCGTTCGAGGAGAGACCTTCCAGTTCCCAGGGTCAACCATCAAGACTTAGTACCATTGGTGCTTCACCGCCCCCAGAGGAGAAGAAAGACACTACCAAAAGCGGCAAGAAGAGTCGCCGCAGCTCTCTATCTGATTTGAAAAGTCTCATGGCCGCTGCAACACTCGGAGAAAGCTCACCAATCTCACCCTCACCAGGTCGAAACAAGCTTACGAAACTTAACTTATCACCAAGAACCCCTTCACCCACCAAGATTCCTGTTGTGAATGGCGACAGAGGTCGCTCAGCGGCATTTCTTACTGGCTCGCCAAAGCAAAAAGAAAATACACCCACCGGCATTGCGACGAGGAATATTGGAAATCTCACCGAACGGCCTGGGAATATCATGTCGACGCCAGATAGTCCTGTCAACAAAGATTTGTGGTCGGCTGGAAAGGGCCATTCGAAAAGTGTTTCTCTGTCGTCGAATATTCCTACCCTTCGTGGAAATCCACGAGATAGTATCTCTTCGAGTCCGAGACCAACTACGAGTGCAGGAAAGACGTCCCCACAGAAGCTCCGATTGCAAAGTACACAGAAACTCCGCGAACGCATTCATAACGAGAAAACCGCTATTAGCGAAGCCGAAACGTCACTTCAAAACGAGCTCTCGAAAATCGGCGAGGAAATGGCACGAGTTAACGCTGGATCTTCCATCCGTCCTCAGGATCTCGAGAAGTTGTCTGCCACGGTTCAGAAAATGGAGGCGAAGATCCCGGAACTTGTTAAAGATTTTACGGCACGGAATGAATCTATTAAGGCTGATATGGAGAAGAGTCTCCAGGCTTCGGAGTATAAAGTTAAGGCTATCGATCAACTTTATAAGGAAAGCAGTGCTGAGAATGAGTTGTTGTATGAGAAGTTCAACGGTGAACTAGGGAAGATCGTTAAGGCGTTGAAGGGGAAAGGCAAGGACGACAAAGAATTCCTCGTCGCGAAAGCCAAAGAGCAAGGGGAGGAGGCGGCGAAGATTAAGAAGGAGAATGCGAAGTTGAAGAGGGAGATTTTGACGTTGAGGGCGCTTTTGAAGGGGAATGAGTGAGCATCGACTACTCGACAAAGTATCGGGGCAAAGTAAAGATCTCAGTGTCGATTCAGTACCCAGTTTACCGATACAAAAACGAATCGAGTGAACGGATGCATATGGGATTTTTACATGCGGATCAGGGGCGTTTTTTGGTTCATACAATTGGAGCGAGTGTGCTTTTTTGTTTGCCCCTCGTTATTTTTTGAGGGGGCTTTTGTGCATATGTGGCGCTAGAAAGAGTTAATCGACTTTTTTGCTATGAGTATACATTATGGAATCCGGAAGTAGGGTCACTGCGGGTGAGGTTGATAGGGGCTTGCTTTGCTTTTACTTTTATGCGGACGGAGGGGACCTTTGTATAATACCAGATTTGGGTTCGTGAGTGCGTTTATGAACTGATACCTTGATGGGTTAGCAGTGCATGTATACTTGGTATGAATATTATGAATGAAGAACTTTGTTTGTTTTATTGTGCCTGATCTTTGGGGGGGGGGGTATGTTTCCTGGGTTTCTTGGATGTGGCGAGGATGTGGGTTGAGTAGAAAGTCGTCGAAGCTGGTTCAAAGGCTCAGAGAAGTGACGCAATTAAAGGCCACTAACTGATAGCGTGCCAAGGGACATACACATGACAATGACCTACAAAGAATGGGCTTTTAGACCTTTGCATCTCTCTCTAGTTGAAGCCTTGACATTAACTAGCCCCGACGGCCAAGGCGAAGAAGCGGTGGGGAAGATACGAAGGTATGACTTGACTATATCTTACTCAAATTGTTTCCAGGTGGTATGAGAGGTCTGCATTTGTTGTCGATTATTTTGCTATTGTCGAAACTTGAGGCTGTATCTACATAGTTTTTTATTAATTGAGAGGTTCTTAGATGCTTGAGTTAATTTCTACACTTGGGCGTTTCCAGTTCGTGAAGTATGTTCCGGATTTCGCGTCCTTTCTACTGCACTCCCATCGTGCTACCAAAGTACGAGAGGATGGCTGTGCTGTTGGCTTCCTCTTCTCCCTAAAGCATTTGTATCTTGAAGTATAGCGAGAGTAGCCTGGGTGGTTGCTCAATGAAATTCATCGACGTTGGCCTCCTTGCTCATAGCTTGTGAGCAAATGGGAAGCCTCTATCATGAGATAATCGGGCCGGGAGGTCAGAGGGAAAGTGATAGTTGAGTAAAAGATACTACCTACAGAGTACAATTTTAGAGGATACAAATGTAATATATAAGTTGTGAAGCTGAAAAGGCTAACAAGATTAAGTTCAAAATCGCTATTCTCATAGCTGCGATTTGCTGAACCTACTTTCGGCACCATTGACCCCTCGACATAAACCAGTGAGAATGTTCATACTTAACAGTCATTCTATTTGTGGCCTGTAAGAAATCCTAAGAATGGGACTGCGTTAAGCGTTGCGAGTACAGGTGTCAGGAGATAATGACTGTAAAACGGAACCAGGTAATGAAAGATTTAGAATATTAATTTACGCTTTCGCAGGTTGTTATGTATACATGGAGATTCTAAGGTATTCCAACGCATACCTTGTCAGTCCAGACCGATAAAACAGGCAGCGGTCAATCTTGGAATCAGTTGGGCATCGATCGCAAGAAGTAACTTTCGCTTTGAGAAAATTTCAGGTTGCACCTGTTGTGAATGAGAGAAATAATTTGTTGAGAGTAGGGTAAAATTGGTTAAATTCTGTGGGGGCGTGGGTTGAAAGGAGTAGGGAGATTGTACGGCTCCGCCTTTTGGTCAAATATGGAGAACTCTGCCTTGAGACAAAGGACATGCTGTCGCATTATTTAGGCATCTTGTACGCTTATGGACTCGCTCAACTTGGTTTTATATACTGCTGTTTCATCTCGGACAGCTATGGAGCCTGCTTTCTAGTAAATTGTTGGATAAAAAAGATAATGTTAACTAGTTGACTTTTGTTTCCTTCAATATTTGTATACTCAAGAGATCCTCGCGCAAGCATCAAAATCGGTCTGATATCAATGTTGACCTTGTAAAAAGTATGGCTTGATGTCCCTTGAGTTTGCAAACATTTACAGCCTGATTCCTGAACTGTGAAGTTTTTGGTAATAGAGATAGGGGAACCATCGCCCCTTCTTAAGAGGAAAAGAAGAGCCTGAGGATTGCAGGTTACAACTTTTGTCAATCAGCAGCTTTCCAGCGCATTCAGGATAAAGTCTCTTTCCGTCTTGTTTCTTGGGAACTAATCAATTGGGTCTTTTAGCGGGTTGCTCTCAAAGTCTGAGTGGCGATACGAGAAATATGGCATGAGATCTTTCGAATGCAGGAAAGAAATCGACAGCAGTATTTGCTCCTCGTCCATTCGGCATCAACAAATGAAAAGGCTTATTGGGTCTCAACCAAATAGCCCAAATGAGCCATAAATGGCAACCCTGGCGTACATTCATGTCACAATTGTCGAAACCGAAAGGGTCCTTCGTTAGGAGTCGTAGTACAGCTTTAAACACAGTAGGACGTAGATTGTAGTATGTCTCGCTAAAATACAAAATAACTTGTTTTTGCAACAGACATGGAATGGGAAATAAGTGACGTGAAAATCAGGTTGATTTCAACAAACTTACAATAAAATGACTACTGCCCAACAATCATGGAATGCTCCTAAGTGCTCCTGCCTGTCCTGGTGGTCCTTTAGTAAATAGCTCACCACCCCGATTCTGGAAGATCTGTGAAACTGCTATCTTTCGAGCCTGGTTCATTTCCTCGGGGGCTACCGTTTGTCTCTCACGCCGGGCCTTCTCGCGTTCCTCCCTCTTCTTCATCTTTGACCTTCTCTTGATTTGCCGACAGAGGTTGCAAGTTGTGAGAGCCCCCTGGAAACTCGATGGTTTGCGTAGTACAGCACAGCCATGGCACATTTGGGTCGGCGACTCCCCCTCGTTTTGCGGTCCCTGTATTTGGGGCTCGTTAAGTTCCTGTGAGGTGGAATCTTGGGGCTCGGAGGGCTCTGGCGAGGGGGATTCAAGAACTTGGGGTTCATATGGCTCTTGTGAGGGGAAATCTTCGGGGTCGGATGGCTCTTCCAAGGGCAGATCTCCAGATCGCTGGTTCTCTGTATGATTGACAGGTTTGGGTTCATGGACAGGTGTAGTTTGTTTAACAGGCGCGGGTTGGTTGACATGTGGAGGTTGATTAAAAGGTATAGGTTGGTTGACAGGTGCAGGTTGATTAACAGGTGCAGGTGCTTGGGCAGGCCCGTATACCGGATTCGATGTTCCTCTCCTCGAGTGCCCGCTATGCTCCGCGTTTCTGGTCCGCTTTTCCGTAGCCTTCAAGGCATCCCAATTAGCCTTCGCCAAGTCTTCCAACCTTACATCCCAAGGTGGCCAGAAAATGTTGTTCTCCGCTTGAAATTGTATTTGGGATTCCCACGCTCTTTTTGCTTGTTCTTCTGTTTGCACCGACCTGTAGTGCTCTCGCATTTTCCGCCACGATTCCTTGAGACGTTGTTCCTCCTTTCGTGCGTTCCAATGAGCTCTCGCCTCATCCTCTAACCTTTCGTCCCAGGGCGGCCAGAATATGCCGTTGCTTTGTTGGAATTGTATTTGAGATTCCCAGGCCCGTTTTGCTTGCTCCTCGGTTTGTACCATCCTATACTCCTCCCTCATTCTTCTCCAAGACTCCTTCATACGTCGTTCTTCGAGTTTGGCCTGTTGCACATCCCAATTTTTCTTCGCTGCCTCCTCATCTTCATCTAACCATGGTGGCCAGTAAGTATTATTCCGCCACTTGAATTGCATCTGCGCTTCCCAGGCCGCTCTTGCCTCTTCCTCGGACTGCAGTAGAGATCTGAACTCCTCCTTCATTTTCTGCCAGGACAGCTTCACGCGTTGTTCCTTGGCTCTCGCCAATTCTTCCCTCTGCCCTCTAGGTAGGACATTATCTACACTTCGGTCGCTTTGTCCATTCGTGCAAGAAATGCAGGTCGATGTACGATATCCGCTCCGACGATCGAAAGGATATTCCTCAATTGTGCGAAACCGCCCGCACTCCCCGCACTTCAGGCGATTATTCGGTTCCATAGCGTAGGTAGGTAGGGCGTTCTCGAAATGTGTATTGCTGGAGTAGGATGGGCCGCGCCAGCGCTGTCAAGTCAACCCCGCCTCGAAAGCACCAGCCAGCTGAAGCTGGGAGCTACAACGCTGGGCTTAGGAAAATGAATAAACGCATAAGCACTTAACTAAACTTCATGAAGGCGTGAAAAAGATCATCTTTTGCAATGAGCAAAGCAGAACGTGCAAAAGATGTCGAGAATGGTCCCTTGAGATGAGGCGGTGTTTCGTGTCTCACTCCTGCCAAGCCTGTTCCACGTGACAGCGCCGAATTCCCAAGTTTTTGGCCGATAATCAATAATATAAACTTCTAATTTAGAAGAAGACAAAGCGACTGTCGATAGAGCCCATACAAATCGCTTACTAAAACTACCCAACTTTGTTCTCCACAACTTATGCAATTACAATATTCAAACCACAAAAAAATCTGGCCGAGAGCAAGTAAAATACAAGACAGCTATAACTGCAACAATCATCCGTATAGCTCTCCAAGTTCTGCCGGGCTATGGATTCCCTAGGCTCTGGTGTCACTTTAACTTTGGCAACGGGAACTATACTCCTGTGTATATATTATCTTGCACATCGGTGTTGTTTCTTTCGCAATCTGAGTCTCCATAAACCTCTCTCCCTGGACCAGCTTCACCATTCCAATTTCGATACGTCCATTTCAAAAAAGCACCCAAACGTGTTCATAGCAGCCAAGGAGTTCTTCTGGGGCATTAATCTTGTTGTGGTACATGTGGAAATCAATGCCGCATAGTGTCTTCCTGGTTTCCGCATGTTCCGAACCGAAAGGGCAATGAGAAGCAAAGGCTCCCTGAAAGCAACTTGTCGAGTATAAAAAAATCAATCGAAAACATTTCAAACATTTCCCGGATATTTTGATAGTTTTCTGACAGCGAATCCTTTATGTGAGCAGGTGATTGTGGTCGTAGAAATGTTTCCGCCAACGTCCCTCGCTTAACCGCTTTCGGAAAGGGGCTGCATTCTTTAGCAAGCCACCAAACGTTGACTGAACGATCGCAACCATTGTTTCTCCGGACAAAAAGGTAGATAACAAATCCTTAGCCTTTTCTCAATTTTGTGATCTTTTGGGTTCTTTTCAACTGTAGGTATATTATGAAAAAAGCTGTCGTTTGTGAAAGGAATTGGAAGTCAAATGGGGGTTTCAGGCTGTCAATTCTCAAAACAGGCTAATTTGAGAGCCTCTGCAATAATCTTCAAAACCCCAATTGATTTCGTTCCAACTAAGCCTCCGCAACCGGAAATACTGCTTTTGTAAAATCATCGAAGTGATATTTGGTAAAACCAACACGAAAACGTCTGTAATTTTAAAGAACTCCAAGCCGTAATCAACCACTGAATCCCTCATAAAGAAAAGCACAAAGTCCTCGCTCCACAAATAAGAACATCCTTGCAAGCTCCAAAGAAACAAACTCGAGAAAGAGATCACGCTTAAATCTTTGAACAATCCCATCCACTTTAAACTTTCCAAGTCACTTTAATCTGTCCAAGGGTCACTCGAGACTTTCCATCATCTTTTCACACATTGTTCGACTCCTTTTCTCCCAACCAATAACAGGGCTCGCCAACGACCTAATCAACGACTCGCCTATCTCACCCCTCGCTTAAACACAAGCCCCCTTTCGGAAAATGAACAACAACCTAGCTGACGATGATGACAATGGAGA
>LLCD01001149.1:0-12450 GCA_001414355.1 Hymenoscyphus salicellus
GCTTCACTCATGGCCTGGAGCGGATTTGGAGAGCTTCTTTGCGTAGAACGAAAACACGGAGAGATGCCCTCTGTTCTGTGTAGACAACACGGCAGGTAGAGAATGTGTTATTTTTGACCGGATGTTGGTTGATTGCCAGTTACGAGGGGACTGAGAGTGGGGTCTTCTGCACCCTACCTGGAATGATATCATTTCATAGCCCTATCACTCTACTAGTTGGTGATGGCTCATTTGTAATAGTTCCGATCCCAAATAAGCATCATTTCATTAAGAGGTGTGTTTGAAATACCAATTTTCTTTTGAGTAATAGCAGAACATAATAAATAATAGAGGAATGAGATAGGAATGATATAGGAACACAAACGAAAAGAGATAGCTTTCCATCATATTACTTCATCGGATACTGTCGGATGTGGAAGAAGAAGGGAATGATTCTTTATCAACTTCACTCGAAAATCTGATGATAATTTAGCTTTGCAACAGAAAGATCCAACGGGAAAATGTTCAACGTACATTGAAGTGTCTAAACATACTGGCTAGACCCAGATCCTTGTACATTACTACATAACTTCGGGGTTCAGGGCCCTTTCGAGTGCTTCTTCAAGTGTGACTGAAGACGACAATGCAGAACTTATCGCCCCAGATACCATCCTTGCGAGATTTTCGGGCAATATCGTCGCCGGAACTGGCGTCGAATGTTGTAAACTAGGAACTAAACGTCGAGTTGTATGAGTGAATTGTTTCGATGGAGTAGAAGGATAAACATCTGAGTCGGCTTCCATGATAGGCTGCGCTGGCACACTTTCGTTCGGTTGAGAGTTTGAGAGGTGTGTAGATGCGGCTCTCGTCCTTAGAGAGATTGATGCTGCCTCAGGTAGCTGCTCGACTTCAACTCTTTGATGTCGGTGGTGTACTGATTGAACTTGGTTCTCGGGCTCAGAAGATTCCACATGATCTGACGTGAGTGATATATTCATGGCGGATGGACCAGATTGACTGAATCTCACTCCGTTCTCCTAGAAGACTACAGGCTGCCATTTAAAGGAGCGAGCCGGCATATCGAGAATCAGACCAAGCCATTTTCGCGAAACAAAAAGGGGCTTGGTTTATAGATTGCGCTGCCTCGTGTTTGACCAGAGTCGTGCCGATGCTGGATTGGACAAGATGTAGAAGAGCAATACGGAGTAGTATGTTGCAAAGCCAGCTCATTGATACTGTGCCCTCTGAAACCCCTGCTGCAAAAGAAGAAGAAAAGCTTTTGCGGTTTGTTGATTTTCTCGAGAGACGGTCCCTGTGTATCAATCACCGGAGGCATGCGTACAAACACATTGGAAATTAGAATCTTCGGGGTGAACATCAAACGTGTCCCTTAGGTTCCAGCGTGCTCTCGGCATGCTGCACGAGTCGTTATACTTTGAGGTTTGGAAGGTAAAGTTGAATGAGGGAGGAGTATTTCACTTCAACTGAACTACTGAACGGTCTGAGAGAGAATTCTGCCTGGATGATTGAGAAGAGAGAAAATGGAAGTTCGGGTTCCTAATAAGGAAAATAAGAACTTTCCAGTCCCTGGAGGTGTCACCAACCAAGCTGGAGTCAGGTGTGACTTGCGTGTTCCCAGGACCAGCTTCAAGTGCAGTGGCAAAGGACAACGCATACTGCCAACAGTGGGTATGCGCTACGAAATACATATTACGCATCTACTCCAGTAGTTGTACCCCGTGTGGGTGTCCTTACAAGTGATGCTCATTCTCAAGCCGGCATAAAATTCGCGGCACAGGACTTTCCTTGCACCAACACAGGTGCATGTTCAGGGATCGCGAATTTGAAGCAACCAAAAAATAGCAGTAGGCAGACTTTAGAATTTGTGCGGCAGCCATCATCTTAATATCAAGGCTGAGCCAGTGTCGTGGCCAGATTGGAGGCTAAAACGTTGGTCGCCGAAAATGTCAAGGGAAAGTTCAGCGCCAACTTTGACACGCGACAATGGAACGGTTTCCAAGTACCCTTGAACAATTGCTTGAAGCAGGGACAGGAAGAAGACAGAAAGAGAATCATTAATGGTTGCTCCTTCCCCTGTCAGCCTAGACACTTGACCCACCTCGACCACATCAAAAAAGGAAGGAACGACTCTTTCCACAGAGAACACAACTCCTTACCTACATACATTCGTATTTCACTTCTGGAACAAAATAGAGCACTTTCTCCATATAGCTTAGCAATGGATACTAGCGCAGAAAATCATGAGGCGACTTGCGATTTTCACCTGGTCTTGCTGCACCCAAATTGCTCGAAATCGTGCCATGCTCTTTCACCCATCATAGGCATCAAATGCATTCTAGTCAGCCTGGGGGTTTACGACATATCTGGAAACATGTTTCAGTCACAATACCACCCACCTTGAAAAATGTTGAGTTTAACTGACATCCAACCACTTGCTCATCTCGAGTTCCCATCGTCGTTTGTTGTGGCACCAAGCAACGCATCAGCTCACGTTGATGCTGCATGGCTTTGTGTCATTGTGGCTCTCTGCAGGTCCTCGAAGTGATATTGAGCAACAATGATCACAATTGACAGATTACAGTGCGGTAAGGTGCTTGCATATACAACGAACACCTGTTTACTCGTCGCCATACAAAACATAGTTTCCCAGAATGCGAAATGTATGATTAGAATGACTGCACCAGTCATTTTCTTTCTCGCTCAAATGATTGGTCCCTCTTGGCGTTCTGATACTCCTCACCTGTTCAAAGTTCGGCTGTTTGCAGCACTCCTTGGCATTGAGCCAAACAAATAGTTTTTGAGGTGGGAAACGTACCTGGGACCTCCAGCTCTTCTGTATATCTGAGAGCTCTCGCCCTTCTTTTTGAGTTTCTACTCACCATAGATAGCTTCTCAAGCTTGTGAGAACGAAGCCAGAATCTTGGAAAGCTATATCGACACTCAACCTGTGGTCTTTTCTCTTCCACTGAGATTTCGTTGATTGGAGACCCAGTCTCAGTAGGTTTTGTTCAATGGGGGACTTAATGTGACGTTATTTTGAGAGCATAATACAGGGACGTTAAAGTAGGCAAGAAGTTATTGAAGTATTGATTGAAAGTTGAAAGCTTGTCTTCTACAGGTAAGAGAGCTTGAGTCATTATATACTAGTACGCATGGAACTCTCCTTGGCAGCCCACCGAGCTTGGGCTTGGCATGCTCACGTGATAAAAAAGTGACACTTAATACATCTTAAATCAGGTTAATTAACATGCTATCAAGTTATACCTGCTATTCGAGATGCGCCCGTTCTCATCAACACACCTGCTGCCATTACTAAACTTATTGATTCTCTTAATTGATTGTCCATTAATCTACCATTGATATACATTGACCTTGAGGGGGTTAAACTTTCTCGTTTCGGTACTATCTCGATAATTCAGATTCTTGTTTATCCAACCAATGTCACTCACCTCATCGATGTTCACACTCTTGGAGCAACAGCATTTTCTACTCCTGGAACATTTGGCGAATCACTTCAGTTAATCTTGGAGTCAGCAACAATCCCGAAAGTCATATTTGATGTTCGCCGCGACTCCGACGCATTGCATGCTCACTTTGACATCAAACTCGCGGGCGTTCGAGACTTTCAACTCATGGAGCTCTCTGGCCGACCGGCATACTAAAAACGTCGTGTAAGTTGCTTGGACAAGTGCGTGAACTCGAACGTTAGATTAAGCGAAGCCGACAAGAAGACATAGAAGGAAACCAAGGAGAAGGGGCTGGATCTTTTTGCGCCTGAGCGTGGTGGAAGTTATGGGGTATTCAATACTCGTTCATTGCCAGAAATTGTGAAGCTGTATTGCATCCAAGATGTCCAGTACATGCCAAAACTGTGGGCTGTTTATAACAGCCGCGTGACACCGACCCGGAGGGCGAAGGTTCAGCGAGAAACTGCAGCCAGAATCACCATGTCGCAATCCAATACTTGGAATTGTAACGAACAAGACATGGCCCTAGGGCCCCATGACTGGATCTGAGATTGGATAGTTTGGAGGGCCATCCGGGCTGGGACCGGGGATTGGGGATTCTCGTTGAACTTTGGGTATTTGTTTTTGTCAGTCAGAATTTGATTTCATTTGTTGTTTTCAGAATTTGTGTTTCAAGACTACTCAGGAATATAAAACTATGCGTAATTTTCCGCTTCCCCAATAGTGTTATTAACTTCGACTTTTGCAAGCGTGATGCCAATTGCTTTTACTTCTGGATGTCTTTTGCCGTTGCAAAAATTTTCTAGTGGCGGAGAAAAATGTGGAACAGAAGCGAAGTAGTTGAGTTTGCCTACGTTCTTGAGATGTTGCCTCTTATCAATGTACCCCGCGGGTTTTACTTGCTAGGGTGGTGGCGTTTGGCCTCTTCCCCACTTATCATAAATCCGACTGGTTACTTCCAGTCAGACTTACAAATTCCAATGGTCTGTATGGATAAGAAAGAGTATTGCATGGTTGATCCCCACCTTTGTGGTGGTTGTGTGGGTGTTGTGTGGTGGGGATAGTTGCACCACGGCGGATGTGCTCTGCCAAAGTGGGGTTGAGGTACTGTTCCAACACATCATACGCCCAAGTCATACACAGTCCAACTCTCCTCAATACACCTTATACTTCAAAAAACAGCCTCTCCAAATATAATGGCCCCCTCAGCAACACCCACAGCCTCAACTGGCGAGAAGCCCGCGGAAGCCGCGGTGACATTCGATGCCAAATCCGCCATATTCAACACGAAAGGTACAGACATGAAATCCATGGCCGTCGGTGCAGTCAAAAAGAATGGAGAAAGTGCAGTACCAGACATACCAAATTTCAAAACCAAAGAGGAAGAGCAAAAATACTGCAAAGAACATCTCGCTTGTGCTTTCCGAGTCTTCGCTGCCAACGGGTTCGATGAAGGAGTAGCCGGACACATGTGTAGGTAATGGGGACTCTGTTCTCGCACCTTCTCTCCCCTAGATCACTACCGAAAGCATTCCTGGACCCCATTCATCCATAATATGCCGAATCCCCAGAAATCTTTTGATAGGCAATAACTGACTCCCCGTCTTCTAGCCCTCCGTGACCCCATCAACCCCCATTATTTCTGGATCAATCCGTAAGTATTCTGTTGACTTGAACTTTTGTTGGCCAGTGTCCTGACGTATTGCTAGATATTGCATGCATTTCGAAGATGTCACAGTTTCCGATCTCGTCTGTGTGAACGAAGACGCAGAAGTGATCGTGGGAGATCATGCCATCAATGCCGCCGGATTTTCCATTCATTCTGAAATCCACAAGGCTCATCCCCAGGTCAATGCTGTATGTCATGCGCATTCAGTTGCAGGAAAAGCCTACAGCGTCTTCGGCAAGCCTCTTCCACCTATCATGCAAGACTCTCTGCGTTTTTACGGAACTCATGTCGTCAACCCGGACTATGGTGGAGTAGTGCTTTCATCTGATGAGGGGAAAGCTATTGCTGCTGTTTTACGACCACAAGATAAAGTAGCAATTCTTCAAAACCATGGCTTGTTGTCAGTTGGCGAGACTATTGATGAGGCTGCCTATTGGTTTTTGTGCTTTGATAGGTGCTGTCGAGCACAATTGATGATTGATGCGGCGGCGGCTGGGACGGGCAATCAGCCCAAGTTGGTTGACCATGAGACTGCGTTTTTCACTGAGCAACGTATTGGTACGAGGCACAGAGGGTGGCTCAACTTTCAGCCATATTATACCAACATGTTGAAGAAAACCAAGGGGGAGTTTTTGAATTAGTGGCAAGTTTTTAATAAGGTTATCGTAACTTATCTTGAGAAGAGCTTCCTTCCAGCACTATCTTATCTATGATGTTTTTCGCCCCCACGTATTCGAACGCTTGAATTTTTTTATTTTCTTATTCGGTACGACCCGCAGGGTTGCAGTGAGCGTAGCAAATAGAAAACGATATCGGAGCACGCCGTGATCCCCATATCTCTTCTTCCTCTTCCTGGTGGCCCTCGTCATTGATATCGAAGGAACTTCTTCTTTTTAAATGGAGATATATTTAAGAAGTTCCCACCCGTAGCATGGTTCAAACTAATGAATCACCATCAAAATGCTCTATCTCCACGCAACCATCATAACGGTTAACGTCAACCGAGATGTGTTCCTCGACGGGGGTATTCTTGTCAGTGACAACAAAATTGTTGATATAGGAACTGCAAAGCAGCTCTCAGAAAATTACCTAGCTGAAGAAACAGTCGATTTATCCGGGAGAATAATGATACCCGGGCTTATCAGTACGCATATGCATACAGCGCAAACATTGTTGAGGGGTAAGTCCCACCCAAAACATGACAAAGTGTTGAATAAGGGGCAAAACCTCATTGCTGATTTCTGAAATATTGTAAAATAGGTGCCGCGGATGATTTGGAACTCGTTTCTTGGCTATGTGAAAGAATTTGGGTACTCCAAGGCAACTTTACAGTTGAGGATGGGTATGCAGCTGCAAGAAGTAGCATTGCTGAAATGTTGTTGAGCGGAACAACATGCTTTCTAGAAAGTATGGTAGGTGTAGCCCCTTTTCCTCTTGAAAAACACCTAACTGACGGCAAGTTCAGTTTGCCGACAGATACGGATTCGATGGACTTTGTGAAACTGTTGAAGAGAGTGGTATCCGTGGTTGTCTTGGTAAGATCGTCATGGACATTGCAACCTACGCAAAAGATTCCGCATGGGCTATGCATCCAGGCCTCGTTGAAGACCGTGAAATGTCGCTTGTTGGTGCTGTGAAGATGTGGGAGAAATGGGATAAGAAGGCAAATGATCGAATCCGAGTTTGGTTTGGAGCAAGAACGCCTGGTGGGTTAGTATTCCACAGTCTGGAGATATCTCTCGACATCATCGCTAATTTTGAAGTGTATCCGACGCTTTGTACAAGGAGATGACTTCTATCTCAAAAGAGAAAAATATCCCGATAACAATGCATTGCGCTGAAGTTCGTGCCGATCGCGACTTCTTCGATTCCCAAAATCACACGCCGATGTCATATTGCCAATCCGTCGGACTGTTGGGCCCACAAACAGTGCTTGTTCATATGGTGCATCTCGATGATAGCGACATTGCGACACTCGCTGAAACTGGCACTCATGTAGCACACTGCCCAACATCAAATGCCAAACTCGCCTCTGGAGTCTGCCGTCTTCCATCTCTTCTGTCCTCGGGTGTGAATGTTGGTCTCGGAACAGACGGTGCACCTTGCAATAACACGAACGATCTCCTTCAAGAAATGAAACTCACCGGCATCATTCATAAAGCCATATCCTATGACCCCACCATAATATCTGCAGAACAGGTTCTTGAGATGGCGACAATTAATGGAGCGAAAGCCTTGGGGTTGGAGAAGGATATAGGAAGTTTGGAAGTAGGAAAGAAAGCGGATTTCGTGGTGATTGATACGAGAAAGGTTCACCTGCAACCGTGGTTCAACCCAGTAAGTGCTGTGGTTTATTCTGTCACCGGCAGAGATGTTGAATTGGTGGTCGTGGATGGAAAGGAGGTTGTGAGAGGAGGAAAGTTAATGACCATGAATGAGGAGGAGGTTTGGAAAGATGCCGAGAAGAGAGGGCGAGATGTAGTGTTGAGGGCTGGATTGACAGAAAAGGTGAAAGGGAGATGGCCGTTGAAATAAAAGTCGAATATATTGTGTAATATGTCCCGAAGGGAAAAGGGAAAAGGGGGTTGAGCACTTGCCTCTGGCAGGTATTTATGGCTCCAGCCATACTATCATATCGTCTTGGATTGCAACTCCATGAATTCTATATCTGGAGGCCATCTCGAAAAGAAGCAATTCCTCAAACCATCTATTATTTCTTGGAGTTTATATGTATTTGAAATGGTTCTGCACTTCTACGACTCCCCTCATCGCAAAACGATTAGAGTTGCTCAATGTCCAGATGAGGTGTGCTTGTAACCGTCGACTTCGTGTGCAGATACTAGCAGTGTGCTGGCTATCCACGACTAGAGCCTTTGAATTGTTATTGGTTCGTGGGTGTAGTTCGCATTACCCTGGATATTGGGAAGAGGAGTTTCGATGGGCTTCATGTGTGTCAGAGCAGAGTTTGCGAATAACTTATTTATCAGGCTATAGATTCCATAGGGTTCAGGAAATACTAACAGTGTTTCCAATTTTGAGCTGTGATATGTTCAAGAGGCAGAAAGGCCCAATTTTGGCACATGTTTCCTAGTTTATGTATTTTCAACAATAGCCTTGGGGTCATTGTAGCTGCGTTCTTCCAGGCAAGCTACAAAAAGGTGCAAAAAGGGAGGAGGTTGGGGATACCACCAAAACCACCCTACAGGGGTAATTTTGGCGTCAGCGTCGTCCGACTTTCAGTCTGAAAACCAAAACTTGTAAGTTCTCAACGCCTCATTTTCCCCCCTTGAGTCTATGCATAGTCTTTATTTACTAAAAATACAGAGGACTAAACAAAGATGTCTCCATCGAGACCATGATTCCATATCATCCAAGTTTTCGCTCAGAGGTGGTCACCAAAGCCTTCGCATCCAAGCCCTTCCCTCACGCCAATTCCGCCTCAATCAAACTCTCAAAACCACGATCAATCTCATAGATCTTCGCGATCTTGCATCCGGCGCTTGCCAATAGGATATCCCATTGAGCAACAGTTCGTTCCTTGACAGGTTTCAAAGCATCATCGCAATATCGGCTCTAGTCGCACGGAAGTTGGCACCGGAACTTGGAATCACCCATTCTTGAAGAGGAGACGGGACCATTCTCGCTTCATCGCCTTTCCAATGTTTTCTAAGATCTTGGTGCATTTCCCATCGTCCCATTCGTGAAGAATTGCATGTAAGTAATACAACCGAGCCGAGCACCTGTTGCGAAGTGTTAGCAATGGTAGTTACATAAAGGAACGAGTGATAATGCCTTTGATTGGATTGGGATAGAAGAAATTATGATTCAGGACTTCGATATTGTTGAACGCAAGAAGACGAACATTTGCCTTCTCGAGTACATCTGGCAAATCCTGTAGAATAAATCTGGGATGCTGCTTTGGAAGCTCCATCTCTCGTGCAGCATGAATCTCTGCGCACAAGGAGGGCAATTTCTCTGTGAATCGTACAAGGTCTTTCCCAGTTCCTCCCCGCCCACGTCTACGCATATCACATCGCTATCCTTGGTTGGTCGTGGTTGGATGTGTAAATGAAGATAGAGGTCCTTGAGAATGCGCTCTTTCACTAGGTAAATATCAAACCAGGTTCGTAGATTTGTATATTGAGAGTCCATGAAAGCCTGGAAGTTTGCCATATGTTGTGGATGTGCCTGGAGCCAAAAGGACATATTGAGATGGGTCTTATGCACAAATTGGGAGGTAGAAATCGCAGCATTTGGATCGGACGAGAAATCGGTCATCGCGAGGTAGGAAGGGATTGGAAAATGGGATTGACAACTTCGTAGCTGTGAAAGAATTGTCAGTTTCTGCGTTTTTGTAGCGGGATTTTAGTTACGAGAAATTGATAAGTGCCTTATTCTCCGGATCCGCAAGAGCAACTGAGAGAGGTGTAGCTTTGTAGGTATCATCTCCCACTTCCTGTAATATGTTTGATGTTCCCAAATGCTTCATGATTCGAGCTGTAGAAGAGAAATTGGTCAGTTTGATAATGATTGAGGTCACGAGAATTACGTACAAACAGCCAGTTTATCTGCCTCGCACTTGCTTACCAAAGCCCCACCATCAATGGGTTTCTCGGTTAACATCTTGAAAAGCCCAAGGTCGAGAGCAATCTTGATGGAGGTATATCGAGTTGGTTAGCAAAACTTAGTATAGAAATTCTCTACGGATGGGAGGTAGTAGGTTACCTCCGCGCGAATCTTCTGGATGAAGTCATCGGGAGTCTTCAAGGTCGTCTCCAGCCTAGAACAGAGCTCCAGAAGTTGCTCTCTAGCCCCAGGTTGTCTGTGAGTAGAGGTGGTAGCTAACTCATTAAATTTCTTGCGGATCTCCAACGCTGCGGGGGGGGTCTCGTCGTGTGTCATAATGGCAGCGACATGGTTTTTTGATGGTGGTCGGACGTGAGGGTATTTTAGGGCGCGTCTTCTGTGAAGAATAGAGCCCGTTGTTTGTTCTAACTCTGCTTCTTTCAGAGCTTTCGTCAAACCCTCAATGTCGATGATTCCTCTTTGTCCTACAATTGCGTAGTATGGGTACATTGGGTGGTTTTTTGTAGGAGTGGACATGATAAATACGTAGATTCTGTAGTACTGGTGAATGTTTTCCGCAGTTGTAGTGACTCTTTTTGGATAGCTCAGTGAAAATTGGTTTTTGAGATTGATTGGCAAAAGCTTCCTTGCGTCACCAGCCACCTGTTTAACAATAAAAGCGGCAGTACAGTAAACTCATTCTGCTGTTTTGACTATCTAACTGGCTATGTTAATGAAGTCCAACGAATTAACATCAGGCTGTCAAAGCTGCTCTTTTCTTATAGCTTTTAACATTATGGTAATTCAATTTAACATATCTAAATGATCTAAGTATTTAACCTAAATTTATTCAACAAACTAACATCCAACACTAAGGAAGCGAGATCTTTTTTAACCCCTTTTTAATTCCATGTAACTTTGTTCATTTCTCCTTATTGTTATAAATCATCAAACAAATCAAATAAACAGCACATAGTAACTAGAAATTTGTGTAGTCAATTTATTGACTAGGATCTAGTCAATAGTAAATTTAATTTCTCTAATTGAAGTGCAACAAGACTTTTGAGTACTTTGGATACTAGGGCTACCTTTGCGAAACTGCGACATACAAAAAAATGACGGGAGATTGGCTCGCATTGTAGTATGCATCAACGACAATACAGCGAGACAGAGGAATTTATGGGGAAGTAGAAGTTGTCAAAGAACCACACTTCAATGCGCTTGCAACAACTTCATTTACTTTTGACTTGTTTAGTTATTCATTCAGTTACTTATAAATGATACCCCCAGTTCCAAATTTTTGATAATGGTTCTGAGTACCTAAAGCGTGGTCTCAGAGAAACTTTACTCTCTGCGGTGGAAATTCTCTCGCTTAAAAGTGGGACACAATTTGGGAAAGTATAACTAATTTGTTTACCTTTCCTTTCAAACATGGAAAACTTGTATTTTTCTGCATGGAGCATAGTTGAAAACTTAGGTTGAGTACTCACTGGCTAAATAATAATCTCATTCAAGATAACATCAGAGCTCGTTTTGACATGGTGAGTGTAGGATGCTGCCCTTTGCAGTCAATATCAACCTACTCCATTTGAGCCTCCTCAATTCACACCTCAAGATTTAATGTGTTCTAGGAACTGAAATAGTACCTAACTCTAGATTAAGCTCATAACTATAGTAAGATATAAAAGGGGGTTCATCAAAGTGTTCAGCTGACAAGTGACGAGTTTGTTGTACCGACCGTAACAACCCGGCGACCTGAATAAGTCTGCCCAAATAATCAATTACTCAACAACCGAGAGTGGGAAAGCCTTGCTTTCTCCATTCAATTGGAGTTATACTAGCAAATAATCGTAATCACTAGAGAATAGTGGTTTGAACTATTTGTTGAGTTGCAAGCGGGTCAATAGACACTCCATCAAAACACATACAGCAACCTTTGCAATTGCTAAACTTTGTTTCCGAGAAGCAGATTACATGTCTTACTCTCTAGAAAACATTTTAAGTAGTTGGTTAAGAGGGTTCTTTGAGTGGAAAGAGTAAGCTGGTCGAGTGACTAGTTGAATTACTAGAGGGATGAGTAGATTTTCAACCAACCCCAGGAACTAAAATTAATTATATAAAGTAATTGTTTGAGTTTTTCTAAACACACACACACACACACATGTATATATATACTCTAAGATCAACTAGTACCACGCTAGATACTCGAGAATATCCTGAATTTGGCACTTGGACAACTAAAAGTAATACCACTTCCCAACGAGGATAGTAGCGGTTCAATCTGTCTAAACACAACCAGTCAGATATCTGGATCAATAATTCATAAATAAACATGTGCATCCATATAGTTCTACATTGACTGTCCCGACCACCCTCACCCCGGTTGTCCCCAATAATCATTCCTTACTTTGCCATCTTGCTGAGAAGCCTGAGTACCGAGGGATTCGTATAACCGAGACAGAGAGTAAACTACTCTCATTCTCGGAAGCCCTCTTTCCCACCCACTCTCTCGGTAAGTAAGAAGGATTCGCCGACAACAAAACATTTAACAACAAACCCAAACTTAACAGCAACAAGCTCTCTATTTCCCAGAGTTTCAGATCACCACAGATACTTGCCCAAGTCCAATCTGACAGTATCATGGCTACCCGCCCCCTCGGCACTCACGGCATAGTGCTCTTCACTTGATTCGGTGCGCAATCTACGTTCTACTTATTACTTCCTTCCATCTTTACTTGTACTGTACGC
>LLCD01001150.1:0-12450 GCA_001414355.1 Hymenoscyphus salicellus
GGATATGGATGGGGTGGTGTTAATTGCATGGGAGGGCGTTATGTTATGTTGGTTTATGGATATGCTGGGCGGTTGTACAGTATTGATTTTGTCCGCCGGGCCTCGATTAATTTACTTGGTTACATTTTGTGCCTCTCATTAAACGTGAGCGAATGCAGAGTGTAGCATTTATCACCCAACCAGCTCTAAATCGTTTCATTGGATAGATGATTCACCTAGAGCCACCTGACAGCAACTTTCGCATCAAAAATAATCTCTAACTTAAATCCTACCAGGGGATATTCGTAAGTTAAGCCCGTGAATACAATCAAGTATCTCTTGGGTCTCGAGGCAAAAGATGCGGCACTATCTCCCATCCGCTTCTCATTGCTACTGCAGTTGCTACCTTATGTCTCTTTCAGTCAAGGACTCTCTTCACGGTGCTTAACATACGACATGCCATCAGCTATTTACTAGGAGGTTTTTCCCGCCAGATTCCCGTCGCAAGGAAAGGTTATACAACTTCGGATTTCCTTGCAAATTTCTGTTACATGGTTCTTACGTTACCTTGTGAAAGTACGTGTTGTAACACGCATGTCGTCCAAACGTTGTAACCCGAATGTGTCACTGTCTAAACTTCTCTCGCTATTAAATCACATTTTCCTCCACTTGAAAACTGAATCTTCAGTAGGGCATTTGGCACTATGTTCGGCGGCATCGTCTCCCATTTGATGAATTATATAGTAGTATATCTTTGGCAAGGTGTTCTATTAACAGCCTCGGACGTTTTCTCGGCCAGCTCGCGCGTTTTCTTTTTGCCGGGGACCTCGCTGTAGCGTATGACTTCAATTTATATAATTTCTACTTACATCTGATCTTCTCAATATCAAAGCCCAAGAATAAATGATGCATCATTTTCGTAGAGAGCTTGCCAAATACGATGGGATTAGTGAAAATGATCTTCGCAGCATAAAATATTTATAATTACCTATCTCAGAGCCCAAACGCTATAGATATCTAAGTGAAAACTCGTACTGTCTGCTGCCGTGGTTATCTGCTCAACTATATATATAGAAAGAGAGCAAAAGACTGGTATTTCAATCATGAATAATAGGAGAATTTACTTTCCATGGGCGCGCAGAGCCATGTGAGCACTTGGCAAGGCAGATTGCACCCATGAAAGAGTCCAATGTCATGGCATACCGCTTTGTTATTTTGTGGGCGGAAGAGATCTAATTACCGAAAACCATCTCACTGTCAAATCCACAATATCCACCATTTCCTTCAACAACTTCTCCCCTCCCCAATCTTGAACATATGCATCTCACCTGTATTATCCTCTATACAAAACTTGAACAAAGACATGGCAACAACCCGCTTTTCTTTATTGAGAAAAAACACTCTCCGTGTAATGGCGCAGTGTTTCATCGCGAACTTGTAAGAAAGCCCTTGTGTGAATTCCCCATCTTATCCTAATCTTACTTGAGAGTTGCTAGTGAATAGGCCAGATTCATTCCACTTTATAAAGGAATAGCATTAAATGCAGCATGGTATTCCTCAAGCTCAACCTCAAATCCATCACTAGAGATGTCTGGAGTGGAAGTGATAATAAATCAAGCCTGGATGAACACATAAGCCTCAAATACTATGCTCTCGCGCCGCTCTATGGAGTCCTACTCACTCAGCCTTTCCTTCCTATATATCCTATTCATCAACCAGGTCACCAGCCATCTACGTTAATGACGTCGAAGCGAGACGTTATTTGGTGTGCCTTGATTATAGAGATTAAACTAGAGTTTCTCTCTTAAGCTGAAACTGCAGTGGATATTCGTCTCCACTCTCGAAACCACTCTTCCTCCCAAATCCACATTCCCTTCATCCCCCAAACAAAACTTCTAACAGAGTCTTCTCAAGCGGCATATTAAAAGGGATATTTACCAGCATCATCAACAACATCTCTAACATGGACGTTCCATGATCAACACCCTCAAAGTTCCTTGAACTCGGTCATGATGGTGTCTTCATCGCTGACTGTTCTATCTATGAGGAGAATAAAGTCTTTTTATAGATCCTGATTCCTTGCAAACGAGCTACATCTTCAAGGCGCATAGAAAATGAAGATGTTGTTTTGGGGTTGAATCTCGTTGTTTCGTATACCCTCCAGTTGGATGATAATTAACTCCCCGTTCTCTTAAAACCTCGGAACCTATTACAGGTCGGGTTGAATCATACCTAGAAATGCGTAGACTAGAGAGAACTTCTAAGAATATATTACTAAATATAAAGAACCCCGCGTTTCCAGCTCCCTCCACAGACCAGATAGTACTATAAATTAAATTCACTTACCACCCTAAACCATTCACTTTGTACTACATAACCCGGAACCTCGTGCAAATAAATTCCACCTTTCAAGCCCAAACTCCGTTGCCAATTCCCTTAGCAATAACAATGAATTCCCCGTTACAAGAAAGTAGGAAGATCCGAATGTTCGGTCTACATTTTAACTTCACTGTCGAAAGTTCTCTCACCGTCGAATACCATTCAAACCCTCACATCAGATCGCACGCCATCCGTGAACCAGACGAGAACCTTTACTTGGAACTCACTGCGTTCACGGGTTGACAAGGAGAACACAGAACACATAGTACATACCAAAGTATGCGGAGGCGGAGCAAATGTATTTGTCGCGGTCTCGCTTGTTTGAGTTGTCAAGATGTATAGGAAGCGTCTGGTGTTTACTTGAATAGACCCACCTCAGCCAACTAGGTAATGAGATTCACCCAGACACTCAAGTTACTCCCGAGGAATGCGATGGTATATCTTAGATGGTGATGTGTCAGTTACTTCGTCAAATCGAGGTCACATAAATTACAAATACTATCCAAGAAATCCAAACTATAAACAAATCATTCATTTTAATTACGCCCCCTTACAGTAACAGTAAGAAGCCCAATCATACACGCCTCGAGAGAAAACCCTGAAGCAAATTTTTACGTACCCATACTCCAAGCTAGCCCCCAACAAAAAAAAAATACCATACCACTCAGCCCTTATTCTTCATCCACACCACCCATTCATTCCTCAATCCTCAATCCTCATCCCCACCCTTCCTCATCTCAGCAGCCCTAACCCACTCCCCCGCCTTCGCCGCAACCTTCTCCTGCATCTTCTTATCCCCATTAGTCCCCTCCCACTCAGACCAGCGTTTAAACCACGCCTTAGCACCCTTAGGTTTCAATCCCTTCGTCTTCACCACTCTCTCGAAAATACCCCTAATAATATCCTTATCACTCTGCGCAATCTCCAAATCCAGCAATCGATTCCAGATGTCCAGTCGCTTAGGAAACGTACTCAGCAATCCCTCAAACATGGTCCTTCCCCTTTCTGCACTCCCGTGTTCAGAGTGGAATTCCAGGGCAGCAAATTTAAGAGTAAGCGCGAGATGGGTATGAGCAGGTAGAGATTGGGTCGCGCGAGGTAGGAGGGCGCGCGCGCGGTCGGGGGCCGAGAGGGAGGTGATGAGGAAGTGGGCGTAGTTGTACCAGACGTTAGGACTTTGAGAGAACTTCTTGATGATGATTTGGAAGAGGTCATCTGCTTTCTACACATTCCAAAAAACATAATCAGTATTGTAACAAAGCAAAATGTGGGGTTTTTGAGGGATTGAACTTACACTCAGTTTGCCGGATTGAATATAAATACTAGCCAACCTCTCATGAATCTCCTGCGGATCATTGTACTGACAGGCCCGCTTAAAAACCTCATCCACAGACTCATCACTCCCATACGCAGTCTCCAAATTGATCAGCGCAATCCAGACGTTCATCTTCTCCGTTTCCTCGCGGATATTGATCGTCTTGATGGCGCGCTCTGCGACGTCTCGGGCTTTGCTGAGTTCGCTGAGTTGCATTTGGAAGGCCATGTATTGGATCCATAGTTCTGAGGAATCTGGCTGTCCGAGAAGAAGTCGTTCGAAGTCGCTGACAGATTGAGGACCGTTGGCGTCTAGGTCACCGGTGCGATCGATTTTAATCTCGGCCTTCTTGCGCTTCTTTTTTTTCTTGGATTTCTCCCCGGCATCGTCGACGTCTGAATCTGCTTCAGAGGCTACATCAATGCGGTCTAGGTTCTTGGCGTTCCAATCGAAACCACCAGCGTCGAGAGCAGCAACGCCGGAAGTCTCTTCAGCATCCTCCATATCAACATCAGAGCCCGATTGATCTTCATCAACATCCTCCATAGTCTCAACATCATCAACGTTGATTCCTCCTTCCTCATCATCCGCTGATTCGTCTTCATCACCAGACTCGTTTAATTTAGCACCCTGGACACCCTCCCCATCTTCATCCTCACTATCATCCTCCGACTCCGCAGCAGCATCCTCAAAATATCTCGCTTTAAGCCCAAGACTAACTCTCTTCTTCTCTACATCAAGCTTCAAGATCTTAGCCTTCACAACATCGCCTTCCTCATAGAGTTTCTTAACATCATGAACACGTTTATCAGCCATCTCGCTCTGATGACAGAGACCACTGACATTCATGGAATGGTCAATCACAATAAAGACTCCGAAATCTTCGACTTTGCGAATCTTTCCAGTGACGATTTGACCAACTTCAAGGTCGCTGAAGGTAATAGGAGCAACATAGTTGCTGTCCATGACCGAGGGCTTCAGACTCATTTGAATGTGACTCAAGGAGGGATCGACCTGAGAAATCTTGCCCTTGACAAGTCGGTCAATCTCGAATTCAGATTGCCAATCCTTGATATAGCTATCGGAAAGATCGGATACCCTAACGAAAGCCGTCAGGTTTCCACCCAAGTTGACAAAAAGACCCTGTTTGGCGACGCTCTTGACAAAACCACGGATAATGTCACCTGACTTGACTTGTGAGATCACAGAGAGTTCAGGATCTAGAACTTCTAGTGAGGAATCGATAACCCGCGAAGGTCTCGTTGACAGTCTAAGCCTCTTGTTAGGTAAATCCACCGAAACCACACAAACTCGAACGATGTCATTCTTGGAATATTTCGATGTATCGGCTTGGGAGAAGTCGTCGGCAAGATCTGGAAGATGGACTGGACCAGCGAGTCCATCTCCAAGTTCAACCATGATTTGTCTTTCTGACACCTTGGTGACCTTTCCTGGAAGTACAGTGCCTTCATTGAGAGTTTGTAAAGTCAAAGCCTCGGAGCTCTTAGAAGAACGAGCAGAGAGATCCAATCGATTGTTGCGAGCATCAACATTTGTGACACGCACTCTGATAGCCGATCCGACAGGGAAATTGGTCTCAATATTCGTCAAAAGAGATACATCGTCAGACAACTCGACAGTGTTAACTCGTCCTCGAACATTCGGCGACAAGTTGACCCAAACGCAAGTATCGGTGATGTTGTTGACGTACGCAATCCAGGAAGACCCGGGTTTGACTTTATCGAGAGTTAAAGGATCCTGTGCATTGTCGACCTGATCGCTTGGTTTGGCGGATAATTCGAAAACAACAGTCTTGCTGATACGGTGGGTGATAGGAAGGAATCGGTGGTTGCGGGCATCGTGCATACCAATTACACGAACGTTGATGATCTGCTTTGTTGAGAACTTTCGGAGAGGTCTCTTTCTGTCCTTGATCTCGTCCCAGGAATCGAATACCTGCGAAACATCAATACGACCTTGGATGTTGTCTGCCAACTGAACGTTGATTTGAGTTTCTTTGACGGAAGTGATTTTTGCCTTGGTCAATTTTCCAATTGTAAAGTCTGCTGCTGAAGAAATGTTATCGTCAACGGGGTTAAGAATACTCTCGTCATTTCCAATTGAAACGTCGGCCAATTTCTGTGAGACCTGGTCGTTGCCAATATCAGACATCGAGAGCGCAAATTTTCCTTGTTCATAATCCACTGAGATGATCCTTACCTCGACTGCTTGGAATTTCTTCAATCCAAAGTCGGGTAGGGCCATGGCCTCACTGGACAATTTGCTTTTGGGCAACAAGCCAGTTAATCCACCTCCGAACTGGACAAATACTGCAGTAGGTGTAATATTTCGGACGAAGCCTTGAGCAACCTTGTTGACTTTCACGTCGTCCATACTTCTCAAAAGGGTGCGATCTCTCGAGCTTTTTACGAGACTTGGTTTGTTGGTCAACAGAACTAGGTGTTTCGATTCTAGCTTTTCCAAAACAGCAAGATCCGTCAAGGTCTGGCCAACACGGATCTTTTTGAAGGCTGAAGCGTTCTTCGACGAAGAGCCATCGGTGAGGTGAACAAGTGGAAGGGTAGCACGTAATCCACCTGCAATTTCGAGAGAGATGTCGTCGTTTGACTTTTCGTTGACAACTGCTGACACAATCTCGCCGATTTTCAGATTCTTCAAAGCTGTCTGTTGAACAAGGCCGAAAGAAGAAGGGTCCTTGCATGATACAACCAATTTTTCAGCTTCCGCATCAACCTTCAAAACATGAACATTGACAACCTGGCCAACCTGGAAATGCTGGCTTGGATCTTGAATATATGCTTCGCTCATTTCGGCCACGGGCAAGAAAGCACGAACAGTCCCATAAAATTGCACAACAGCTCCAGATGAGATAACGTTGATAATCGTCCCAGGGCTCTGCATGCCAACGGTGATGTCTTCGTAGTTGAGAAATGGTGGTGCTTCCGTATTGAGTAAACTTTTCTTGAGAGTTAGTCGAATTTGGCGTTTGCTGGGATCTGTCGATAAAACGCGAGCGGTAACTGTCATATTTTCCTTGAACTTCTTTTCTGGGTGGAGCAACTTGACGTCTGCCATATGAATTTCCGGAACCAAACCAGAAATTCCAGCAGCCAAATTAACCAATAGACCACCAACACCTCGGGCATTCACAACGATTTTCTCAACCTTTCCTTTAACAACCTCACCAACTTTGAGGTCCTCGATCTGCAAGAATGGCTGTTCCAGAATGCTAGCCTCCAATGAAACGAGATATGTTCCATCAAGTGAGTTGTACCCTACTACTCGTCCACGGTGGACTGAACCGACTTTATAAGCCCCTGAGGTATCAGAAATAGTCTCAATCTTGCCATCTTTGACTCTCGAAATGTGAACGAATCCAGATACACCCTTAACCCCCACATCAACAAAAAGACCAAGTCCTGACTCGACCTTGCGAACAGTGACCTCTTCTATAATCGTAGATAGAGGTAAAATACTCAAGGGGTTCGTCTTGTCGCCGCCCTTTTTGAAAGCTTGTTGAGATGAGAGAGTCATGACGTGGTCCAACAGCGAAAAACCGAGCTTTGGAGGATCGGAAGTTGGAAATGTGCAAATGATTCTACCCTTGATTTTTGACCCCAGCTTAAAACGTTTTTCAAGGTCTTTACCAGGCAGACCAGCACCGGAATGAAGTAAATCAACAGTTACATCCACCATCCCCATAACCTTGCCGATAATTCCTCTTGGTGTAACATCCACAACTAAGACTTCAACGGCTGTTCCAGGCATGAATGCGTCGATCGTAGGTGCTTCTGTGAGATAGCTCGGCTTTTTTGGGTTGGCTATCTTTTGGGTATCCGCCGATAATTTGACGATTTTACCATTTGAGCTCAACCCAGTAACCATGCATAAAAACACAGCACCTTCCTGGACAGTTGAGGCGTCGACTCCGTTGCCGATTTCTTTGGATGACATGAACCCTCGAACGCTCGAATCCTCCACACCAAGATCCATGATCAAACCATGGTCTTCCACGCTGATAACAGAAGCCATTATGGTGTTGTGTGAAATAATATTTTGGATCGCGATTGAGTTGTTCGATTGCTGTGGTCGAATTGAAAGCTCGATACGTCTTTTCGGCTTGGTGGCTGTCGTTGAGGCAGTTGGTTCGTCGCTCGTAGAGACAACATATGCTCGAAGGTATTGCCCAACGGAGAACATTTTCTCGAGCTCAATATCCTCAGGAACATCCTTTCCGTCTTCCTCGGCTTCTTCTGCTGCTGCGATTTCCTCCACTCTCTGTGTAATTTTGTCCGAAATGGAGGTAATTGGAATATATCCTGTCAGATTATTGGGTAAAGAAAGAGCTATATCGTGGTCGTTTATCTGCGAGATTTGACCAAGCACTAAAGAGCCAGGAACAATACGCTGGATTCCATTAGCTAAAGTAACAAGTAAACCATGGAGGGGAAATATACCTTGTAACTTAAACCTTCAATCTTGACGACATCTTCCTCTTCTTCTGCAGGTTGGGCATCCTTCTTATTCTTGCCCTTGCCCCTCGATTTCTTGCTTTTCATCGCTGAAGTTCCCTCCTCTCCATCTTCTCCATCTATTTCCATCCGCGAGGACTTTGCGCCTTGCTGCTCGAACAAAACATCTTGTGTCGCCTCGATTTGAATTTGTTTATGTTCCAATGGGGTAAGAACGCTTGCGCCTCCTCTAGGAAATGCTGCCTCCTCCTCGCGCACTTTCGAAAGTTTCGTTGGTGCTGTGCTGGGCTTTCTATCCTCCTCATCTGGACGGGGTCTTTTCGTAGGCCGAGTCTCTTTATTTGCTGGGTTTTTCGACCTGGCGAAGGAGTCATTGGTAGGCCCAGACTTGCGTTTCTTTTCAATGGGCGCCATCTTGGAGGACTTATGGCTGCAAACGCGAATTGGTGATTTGCGCTGGCGCTTGGTGTGGTTTGCGAGTTGATAAGAAAATTATCAGCACCTGGAATCTCGAAATCTTTTTCTCCGACATTCAGCCGAGGCGGGGGTCAAATAAGTGGGGCACTGGTTCGAAGCAGGAAGCTTTTCAAATCCACCTTGCTCACTCTTCACTAGATTGGCTTAAAAAGATTGTTTACGGATGTCATATTATTCTCATATTATTCTCATATTATTCTCGTATCGCGAAGTATCCTCAAGTGCCCAAGTTACAACTCCAGCAACCAAGTTGAAGCTATTAAGCCATACCCGACGCTATCTGCCTTACTTCTTCTCCGCCTTCACATTGACAACCTCCCCCGTCTCTAACAAGTAAGGCGTGAAATGACCCAAACTAACCAACGCCTTCTCAGTGTCAAGCCATTCATCCTGATCCTTGACAGCAACCTTCCAATCCGGATCGGCCATAACCCTACTAATAACCTCCATACTAGGGATGATGTATTCAAGACAACAATCGTAGTCTGCAAAATCCCAGGTAGGTCTCATCTTTCCCACCACCTCCTTCACTCCGTTGTTGAGTGGTGCTGGTGTGGTGAACTTGCAGCAGCCAGATGTCAGTTTAATCCATGAATAGCACTAGCTGGGCAGTTCGGGAAGCATGTACTTACTATGGAGTATGAGATGACCCCGTATCGTTTGTAGACAGGTAGGGCGAGTGGTAGATGTTCTTCCACGACCCACTTCATGAATTCTTCATGTGTGTGTTTCTCCTTGCGATAGTGTCTTGAAACCGGGAATCGTCCGATTAGCGCTGATTATTCCGGGTCAATAGTGAGGCTTTCTGAGAAGCGGACTTACGTGACGGTATACTTGAGCGGTGGCGATTTCTGAACCTCAGCCATATTGACGAACTACCGAGATGAATTGATGACACGGTCAAGTAAAGAGGGGCGAGATGAATAAGACGGGTAGATGTAGAGTTCAGTTCGTGGTCCACAGGTGGTTGAGTTCATTAATAACTTGGATTCCGAGTTGGGCTTACAATAAACGATTCGTACACACAGCCTTCTGTGTAACCAACCAACACGGATACATATAAAGTATAATACTGCGCCCCCAACTCGCTTCTTACAACTCCCATTGCCGGACAACTGCCATTGGTTAAACCAACCACAAATGGAACCACAGAGAAGATCAGATTGTTCAGGGGAAGGTTGAGGCGAAGTCAAGTCTGAGCAGTTACTCTTTTCTTGACTTTCATGGCTCGACCTCGACCGTCATAATGCGGGTCAAACTGGCGCCAAAACGGTTGCTGTGGTGAAAAAGTTGCTCAACTGCGAGCGAACGGTCGTCATCAACTAAAGTACTCCCTTACGGCACCTAGTGGCTTCTGTCACGCATATGGTGGTGAAACTTAAGACTCATAGCCCCAATCTAAATCTGAACATTTCACTTTCAGACAACCTCTTACTACCGAGCTCTAATCCACCGTCCAATCTACCGTTGAATTCACAGTATAATTCACAGTCGAAAGCTAAGATACGTAGGGGGCCGTATAAACATTAGACTAGAATTTACGATCCGATACGAAAAGAGGGACTTGAGCGGTTCATCTTGGTTTTCTTTCTCTTCTTTCCTCATCCACGACGAAGAAGCCTTCAGCTACTATGTAGCTTGTCCACTGTGAATAGTATTTCTAGGAAGGTGATGATCATTTTTTCGGGTAAGGAAAATTTTAAAGCTCTCCCTGGCTCTATCCACTTCTTCAAATCTATGATTCGCAATGCAACGTGAGGAACAATAACTTAGTGGGGATTCAATTAAGTGATGGCTGTCATAACACTACAGCACAACACCTCAACACAAAGTAAATTCCAGCTGGCGTTATACTTTTTTGAGAAGAAATTTGCTACATTACTTCTATATATATTTACTTGCTTGATCTCAAGATAAGTCCAGTCAAAAATTTCAAATATCGGGATGATTTTCGCCCTACCAGGGACTAGACAACACTTATCTATAACTAGCCATAGACTCTCCTAGTATCACACCACCTCTGGTATAAAGTCAAAGCTCTAGCTACAAACTTTCAAGGCCCAATTGGCAAGTTACACCGTTCAACACGTGGCATGGTCCAACAAGGCCAGCTACAAGTTTATTGAGAGAAATGATCCCACCTCCACTTGAGCCTTCTGCTATTACCACCGGGAGAACCGGCAACACCAATTCATGTCAGCTTGACAAAGGACTTTGGGAGGCAGATTTTTCTTTGAAGTTTGTTACTAGATCTAGATGGTATTGCAAGGAACTGTCAAAGTTTGCAACCGAATCCAGAATTAGAAGATGAAAACCGGAGGACAGAGGGACTAATGTCGAATTGAAAAAAACTGTCGAAGTTTCAACTACTGTCAATTGGAACCCAAGAGTTCAGATTTTCAACTCTCAGTTATTGTCACTTTTGCAATTCAGGAAAACTGCTCCCTATTCTTACCTAATATTCACTAAGCACGCGTCCACTCTTACAACGAAAGAAGTTCAGTCTCTTTCTAGCTGGCTGCGCTGGCTGTGTTGACTGTTTTGAGAATTTGCACATCGGCATTTCTAGAACTCAGTATTTATGGCAGTCCCTGCACCTGTGATCGCCCGGGAATAATGGCACTCGACGATATCCTGCTGATTCCCCTTTCGAGTTGTAACTGACATTAGTATTTTGCAAGTGAAGCACTTTACTTCAAAGTGTTAATTAATCACGCGGCTGAGAATGAAGAGCTTATTGGCACGAATGATGGTTGCTTTCAAGAGAGCCTAAGAGCTCATTATGTTCATAGGTCACAAGGAGGTATGACAAGACACGAAGCTCCCAAATAACGTCAAGGAAAATTCTAGAGTCGGCTACTTTACAATGGGCATATGATGGTGCAAACATAAATCTGAATCTTCTACATTCAGACAAATTTTCACCACCGAACCCCAATCTAACGTCGAAAACTACAAACACTAGGAGATGTTGTCATACTTAGGACCATCTTTCGAATAGAAAACGTATTGAACTTCAAAATATCTCACTATACAAGACTGAACTATATACCTAAATCAAGGATCCCATTCACTTCATCAAGTCTCTCTGGCCTCGTCAAGAACGATTCTGACAAGTATAGTGGAGAACGAACTTCAGTGTTGTCGTGACACTTAAATACTCTGTAGGTACACCATTGAATTTTCCTTCAAGCTATACACACCTACTCATTAATTCACTATGTTACTAAGATCTCTACTAGTTACTTTTGACCATTTGTATAACAACTAAGACAGCCTAAGCAAATATGAAAACAGTAACTAACTACCTAGCGGTACTTGCATTATACGCATGTTTAACTTAGCAACAGGATATAACTTCTTCGTCGATGCAGATTCTAAGAAGGGCAATCTCCATCGATGCGAAGTTTCAGTTTCCTCCAAGCCAGTAAGGTATCTTTTATTCCCTTGATCACCTTATATCGGAGTTATTTGAACTTGTTTCTACACTCAGACCCGAACATTTCAGTTACAAACAAAATGAATAGGCAAATTTATAAAGAAAACCCTTACAAACAGAAACTTACCACCGAATCCCAATCCACTGTCGAAAAGGAAAGATACAACGAGTTCTTATAAAACTGAGAATCTCTTTACTCCTTTCAAACCTTGTATTACTTCAAATCATCCCTAGACCAACCACAAAATTTACCTCGGCGAGTCTCTCCTGTCCAGCACAGAGCTAGCTTCACAAACAGAGCTCTAAGCTGAGGTGTAGTGATGTCATGACACTTCATCACTAAATTCCCGAGTCACATTCTAGAATAC
>LLCD01001151.1:0-12449 GCA_001414355.1 Hymenoscyphus salicellus
GTGGAGTCCTAATAATGAGTTCCAGTATTGCTGCAACCCATCCATCTGGAAGTTCCATGCCGTATAGTGTCACAAAGGCAGCTCAAATCCACTTGATGAAATGTCTCGCTTTTACGCAAGGTCCAAAGATAAGGGTTAATGCTGTGTTACCTGGGTTGTTGCTTACTGAATGGGTACCCATACCCCCCTTCTCCAAATTTCCCAAGTCCTCTCACTTCCTCGAAACCATCGCTTCCCCCAGCTCCTTACTTGCTCAAACGATCGTCTACATACTGATAACTTCCAGGGGTTAAGATATCCCCCAGAAAAAATCGAGCAAGCGAAGGATGTGGCGAAGTTAAAGAAAGAGGTGAGTTTCCTTTCCCCAACTTACTTTTTGATGTCAGTCGCTAAATTGTTTGCACAGACGGATCTAGAAGATTGTGCCCAAACATTCGTAGATATCGCGAGGAATTCTTCGATGACTGGTCAGGCTATCACTGTCGGTACGTACACCCCTCTCCCTCCCTCCCAGTATCACTTGAGCAAGAGAGAATTGCTAACCTCCAAATTCAGACTCAGGCCTGGGCCTCGCACTTCCGTAGCTTCTTTCAGAATCCTTTATCTTCTGAAAAGTCGAACAGTACCTAGGTATTTTCTTGTCGAAAAGATTGTTGTCACTTACCAATGAAAAGTCCACCCTATTTCCACCACCTAAACTTTCTTCCTGTGATACTATCGCTTTATGCATCAACCACACAATCACAATTTACTCCAAGTCCACCAGACTAAATTACTATAATCTCATTTTGTGTTGTGTAACTCAAGTTTTCAAAATTATCCAGGGTATCCACATCAAACAAGTCTTCCTCCTCGTAGACCTAAAACCCACTTTTCCCAAGTATTTAAAAATTCAGTTACCTAACTCAATTACCCCCAACTGCCCCGAACATCAAAATTCAACCGTTTAACTTACTAAACTCACTCCTTCATACGAAAAAGTAGCAACTGCGATTGGTGAATAAAACATACTAGCCCAGCTCAAATTCCAATACCCCTAAAGGTATATACCCAAGAACCGTTAATATCAAAGCATTTCATCCAAGTCGTAAATCTCGTCCCAATCATCCTGCACGTTTTGTTCTGGAATACCATCTTCGGATACTGGATGGACTCCTACAAATTGCATCGTCAAAATCCATCCGTGGAAATTCGAAATAGACACAAGGCTATCCACAAGTAAAAAACACCTCCCTGGGCTGCCTAGGACTGCATTTGAAACTTGGACAACACACATAGGGAGCCACTCGAGGCTTGACAATGGCAAACAAGAACGCCAAATCTCAATGCACCATCGAAAGCGCGTCTCGTTCACAACACTCAGGCAACCATAGGTAA
Source organism: Hymenoscyphus salicellus (assembly GCA_001414355.1). Lineage (NCBI taxonomy): Eukaryota > Fungi > Ascomycota > Leotiomycetes > Helotiales > Helotiaceae > Hymenoscyphus > Hymenoscyphus salicellus. The sequence continues at coordinate 1,378 of LLCD01001151.1, forward strand.
AATCATACTCATTCATCATAATACCTAACCCCATCCACTACGGACCCAGATAATCCCATCCCACCATCCAGCCATGCACCCGCTTACCTATCTATCCATCCCATGCCCAACCTTCTATCCCATTTTCTATGACTCCCAGCCGCGCCCTACATTTCATATTTCAGAAAGGGAGGGGAAAAAGAAAAGTAGAGTAGGTAATGATCACATACACCATCGTCTCATGAAAGCCAAGCCAAAAAGTTAACAATCCAGTCTTTACCCATTCCTCCATCCATCCATCCATCCATCCACCCAAAGTCCAACGAGGTACGCCAGATCGCTATGCTAGTAGACGACAACCATGACAAAGAGTTAGAAAAAAGGAACTTCCTATCCATCGATATTTTGCGGCGGTCGTGTGTATCATCTATCGTTCGTGTCGTGTATCATACGTATATAAAAGGAGCTCGAATCAACCGAGCCAAATTTTCATAAAAGAGTTCACCTTCTCAATTCAAGCAGCGCCATTCTCTCCGTCCCCAGAAGTGCCCAGGCTAATGGTGCCAGAATGCGGATCCTCGTGTTTGGCAACACTCCCTTGTCCTCTCCATGTGCTCACAGCACTGATCCCTGAGGAAGTAAATTCTTCAATTGTACCATAGGCGCGGGGTGTGAGTTTGATGAGAGTGTGTAGTGGGACGTTGAGCCATGGTGATTTCTTCTGGTCTTTCTTCATGAAATATGCGTAGATGCAGCGAAGAACGGCTTGGTGGGTGACGATGAGGATGTCTTCGGATCGTTCGAGTTCCATGATGATTGGTTCTAGGCGGATTACTACGTCTCGGTAGCTAGGAATATGGTTAGTTCTTTTTGGAGTAATAGTTGGGGAAAATGCTTACGATTCTCCACCTCGATATCTGTAGTTGTATTTATCGTCATCTCTGGCAGCGAAATCTTCGGGATATTCTTCCTTGATCTCGGCATAGGTTAAGCCATCGCAGACCCCAGAGTCTAACTCATCAAGTGCCTTCCATTGAAGTTGATTATAGTGTTTTGGCAAGTGTCGAGCTGTTTGGATGGTTCGTTTGAGGGTGGAAGTCCAGACTGTCAAAGGTCGATCATCCTGCGTAACGTTAGTAACTGTATTATTTACTTCTGGTTACAGCGCATGTGTATGCCATCATGTGTGTAATATAGGGAGCGCATATATCGGAAAGCACATACACCAACGGATTGCCGGACGAGTTCTGGTAATCGCCTCGCATATTCTTGACCTCGTTCCGAAAGATCTGCATCACCACCAATTTGTCCACCAAGGTTGTACTGAGATTCGCCGTGCTATTGGTGTGTCAGTGTATGTTTCCGGATTTCTTATCAGAAGCTCGGAACCTACTCGCGATAACCAGATAGACCTTGGTTTAATGTGTAGGTTCATCAAGTAGTAAACCACTCGACTTTGTAGGTAATCCTGGATCCGATTGATGATGACCTGTTTCCCAACATCCATAATCTTCAGGTATGTCAAGTCGCTCTCGTCTTGATCAATTGTCTGGTAAACCTTCTCATAATTGCGGATTCTGTTGCGGAAATCTTGTGCAGCCACCTCCGGATCCTGGCCTTCGTAGTCGGGGGATGTAGTCTTGACTTCTAGAATATTGCTCATGATGAGATCCTCGTCATCACATTTGCTTTCGACGTATAGCGTTTCGATCCCATGTGAATCCATCTCCTCCTTTATCCAGCGTCTGCGGCTTTTGGTCGAATTCGTAGCATCCAGAATCCCAATCAGCCCACCATCTCTGAACCACTTTATCATATCTGCAATCGCCGCCTCCGCAGCCGCACGACGCATACGCTCACCCTCCGGGTTTCCCGTATTGAAGAATTCCGCTGTGGGATGTGGGGTATCATTGCGACGGTAGTTACCCACATTGAAGACTTTAGCATCGATCGAGAGCCAGCGAAGGTAGCGTTGTGCTAAAGGCGCGGGCGGTCAGTGACAAGTCTACGGGGACTAGGGACATGGCAGATGCTTAATTCTCACCTTTCTGGGCAATCAACGACTTTCCACGAGCTGGCAGACCGACCATTACCACACAGATCTGGGTATCCTCAACCTGCACACCCATGCCGTTAGTTCTCTTCGAAGGACGTGCCAACTCCATGATGAACTCTAAATCGGAGATTGCGACTTGGAAGATAGAATCCGGGGTAGCAGAAGGTGTTCCACTGTAGTTATAGTAGGAGGGAAAGAATATGAGGTGATCGCGTGAGGATTAATCGGCGCAGAATTGTATGCGGGAAATATCGGTTGACGACGGGTGCTTCTGTAGGGGTCTACAATCCGAACAATAGGTGCGCTTGCAAAGGATTGAGGGTGGCAAGGTGAGGTGAGGAGGAACAAGTGATCTGAACTGTGCTTGGCTCATGCGGCAGGTGGTTGAATGTTGGTAGTGAATTGAGTAAGAGAATTGGGGTTGAGGTTGTGAGGGAAAACGACGAGTCGCAGCTTCTGGAAATCAGACGCCGCAGATGGTGTTGAGGTGAAAGTTCTCGGCTCGGCAAACCCCGCAGCGCTTGAAAAAAATGCCCCTCACTTGGAAGAGCCAATATCAGGGAAAATGTGACGATCGACGCCGGCAAGCCAGAAGTATATCTTCAAATCCACTGCGAGAAAAAAGGGGAGTGCTTCTTATTTCACCCAGATTTTTTTCTTTCGCCGCTGCTCCTTGATTTGTGCGTTTTGCTTTTTTCTATCTAGTCCCAACTCCCACGGCCCCGTTTTCCAGGGTCATGCAAGCCAGCTGCAGCGTATGCACAATCAAAGAGCAGCAGCTCTCCCCAGCTCCAAGATTGGTTTCACCGTACCTAGGTCTGGCCTTTAGGAGTGACACAGGACGGAGACCATGGAAGCACAAGGCCACAATTCCCCGGAAAGCAGCAATCTTTCTTATTTACAGAAGAAAGAAGTAAGAGAGCAGCCTTCTGCCTCGGAGACATCTTCAACCTCGGGTTCCTGGGCCTGGAAAGAAAGAAGGTCTAGTGTCCATTCATCCTGGGGCTACCAACGAGATCTCCTTGCCGGGAAGATTTCCGATCTCCGTGGAGGACTGAGTCTTCCCTTGGAGCTGCTCTCCCCAAAGCTTGTTGCTCCTTTCTGGTCATTTCTTTGCTTCCGAGGCTACTGAGCCTCAACTCTCACCGCCATCACGAATATCCTGATGTACGTACCCCCATATAAATTCCAAAAGAGAACAGAAGGAAAACACGTGGGCAAGCGGTCCAGAAGCATGCCGCAACAACCAATGCAGAAGACAACGCACATGCTCAAGCTCCAACAGAAGAGAGAAAGCACAAGGAAGCAATTACAAAGCAGTAAATTCCAATGGCAAAGCAAAAAAGTGGTCTGAGGAGGTTCAATTGAGAGGATTAAACGCGGTACGTACATTACCCTTTCTAAACATATCCTCTCTATTCCTGACGCCATTGGAACCGGCAGCTACTCCTCCGAGCATCGTGAGAGTCAAGGGAGCTTTTGAACCTCCCGAATTGCGTATTGCCGTTGAGGTTAGTACTCGTACAGGGCTGCACGAGGCTCTTTTGCGTAGGTAGGTATCGGGTATCGGCTAGCAATCGCGTCTCGGGGAACAGGAAAGCGGTTGGTTGTCACACCGCTGATTCGGAAGTGTATGTATTGATAGATAATCGAGGGAGGTAGCGAGATGGACGAGTCAATGGATGATTGATGAAAGGTACAAGTGGGGAAAGGACAGCCTTTCTGGTATTGCAGTCCTGTTGGGAGCTGAAGAGCAGCTGATGGGGGTTTATGGTCAGTCTTACGAAGGCACCAGAGTTGTGTTATCATGATAAGATAAAGGCTGATGCTTCATCATTTTTAAAGCGGCAACTGTCCGAGTTTCGGGAACTACACACTTATGTACCAAGGTACCTATCCTCCACGTGGTGGCCAAGAGTCTCTTGTATGGCTGGTGTTTGGGAACTACCTTTGAAAGAGATTTTCCAGAGCAAAACGTAAGTACTCGCTAGTAAAGCAACACAATTGTAACGATCGGAAAATTTCTTAAAGGTTAGTGAACCTCAGTCCATCTGACAAAACCGCCAAAACGTGGCTATGACACTAAGCTGAATTAAGAAAGTCCGTTTTCCGTGCTCTGGACTTCACCTAACTTCACTTCGACATCGGCACTTCTTCGTCCCCCAATCACCACAACCATCTGTGAAGCCGCCATATATCACTCTCTTTACCTTAACTTCATGAGAATTTCCTGCCACGGTGCCCAACGCACACTTCAATTCCTCTCTCTTTCTGATTGTCCTTACAGAGGTTGTTAGCTAATCTGCCTACTATTTGAGTCCTCATCAACGAGAATATCCGCAAGCCAGAAATCAACGGATGAACGCACTATCAATTTCATCACCAACCTCTTCAAACTCTTGCGTCAACATCAAACAAAGAATCCACACTTTCTTGAAAAGCAGCAAGGCCAAGCTGCACCCAAGAGTTTCTAGATCCATTGCCAAGAAACCTCAAGACGGCAATGGAAGAACACCATTTAAAGCGCCGGTCAAATCACTTCAACCCATTTCAAATCGTCACGTCAATCAAGTCTCAATAAATTATAAAATCATCGAATTCAAGTGCTGTAAACTGCTACACATCATCAACTCCGCCGAGGCTCCATAGCCAACCGCAACTCCATGTTTAAAGGCCGAGGACAACATACGATGATGTGTGTCTAATTATCATTTTCCCATACTCCATCCATCCGATATCGAAAATTCCCTTGGTTCTACGCCGCAAAAATCAATTCTCCCAACCGCAAGACTCCCAGAAATCCATTTCAATCGTCCAGAATGAATCCAAATCCCTTCGGGCGAAAAAACTCCTCATCATCTTCGAACTGGCTGAATGGATCGTCCTTGTCGACAACACCCTTGCCTTTCTTTTTCTTCTTCTTCTTCTTCTTGTCGGTTGCCTTTGTCTCCGGGGGCTCATTGCTGGCGGTTTCATCGTTGGTAGCCTGTTCGTCAGGCTGAGGGCTTGCGGCTTGGATGGTAGGGCTGACAGCGGGCTTGGAGTTTCTGGATGGGTTTTTGCCGTGTCGTTTACCAGCGCGAGAACTCGATCCAGAAACAGCTCGATTGGCAGAAGCAGCGAAACCTTGTGGTTTCATTGCCATTGGAGTTGGGCTTGCCATGCCGGGTGGTGAACTGATGCCTTGAGCTGCCATCTGTGTTCCATACTGTGCCCATAATCCTCCCATCATTCCAGCATATTGGGGGTCGGCCATTCCTTGAAAACCACCTCCAGCGAATGTTCCAAAGCCGGGGATGCTTACGCCACTGACACCGAAACCGGGATTCTCATCTGGCGATGTTTCGTTTCCTCCTTTTGGGGTACCTCTTCCAGGCGAATTTTGGTTGGTCTTCGGTGTGTTACGACCGCTTGCATTTCGAGCTGGCTTAGCGGGTGTGATGGCTCCAACTGCTGACCAAGTTTTCATCGGAGAGTCCTTTTCTTTTTCGGTGCTCTCGAGTTTGTCAAGACCTTTGAACTCAATGGTCGCTCTCTCGTACCAGGCAATATCCTCTCCACTGGCTTGCGACAATTCCTGGATAGTGGTGCCGGTCATAAACTTTGCTCTGACAGCCTCGGTCGAGTACTCGTCTTTACGTGGCAATGGCAAGCGACGCTCTCCGAATGCGACAAGCCGGTGCTCGCCCTCAGCTTTGAACTCATTCTGCTCTGGCCATGCGGCTCTTGTAACGACGCTGGCACCCGGTGTAGGATCTCTCTTCTCAGGCAAGTGGGTGTACTCAGGCTTCCAGATCGTCGTTTCTTCGAGCAAGGTAGAGAACCCCTTCTTGGCGATCTTCTTGTTCTTCACCTTCGATGGTGTAGTTTCGGTGGTCGAAGTAGCTGGGTTTTTGAACAAGACCTCATCTTCGGTCGAGTGGTCAACGTTGATATCCTCCTTGATTCCTTGTACTTCCTTCTTATACTCGGTCTTCAATTGCATCGTCTCCAGGCGGGTGCGGTTCCATTCGAGCTCATGATCAACATACTCATTAAGGTTCTTAGGAAAGTAAGGCGACTTGAGGACCCCGATATGTCCAGCGTTGTTCTGGAGTCGTTCGAGTTTGCCCTTCTTCTCGGCGTGAGGTGAGGTCCATGAGGACGAACTGTTAGCAGTTGAGGAGGAGGCCATGTTGATGTTGATATCAGTCTCGATCTCGATCTCGGTGTCGGTCTCCTCGTTTGTTGTTGACGGGGGAGGAGGGAGGAGGGTCAAAGAGGTCAAGGGAGGGACGACATCTGGCGACATCGACCTCCAACTCTCCTCTGACGACGATTCACTCGCACAACACCGTGCGGTGTGGAAGGAGGCCGATGACGACGAATCGTCACCCCCCCTTCCCTCCTCTTCCCTCCATTTCTCCACCTTCCTCGCGTCGGGATCTCTTGGATTCATTCTCGTCTCTTCCTTTCGTCTGCCCTCTTTCTTGTTTTGGTGTTTCGAGGGTGAAGCCGCGAGTTGGGCGGCCGCCATATTTTTTTACTAATAGCCATCTCGCTCGCGCCTTTTGGGGAGAAGGGGGATACGCGATTGGCTGGGGCGCGCGAGGGCCCCACTTTTGCTGGATGCCCTCTATCTTTTCCCTTTCTTCCCTGGATTTTTGAACGCAGTAAGGCTGTATAAGTTTTGGATCTTGGTGTTGTTGATTCTGGATGCGGGATGGTTTTGATGTTCGCTCTAGTGATTTTTAGCTCATATTCGGCTACCGTAGCCGGCTCAATTTTGGAACATCGTTTTAGCTCAATTTTCCTTTATGGAACTCTGGTGGCATTCTTCTGGTTATAGAGGTGGTGGTTATACGGTGTCTCCTCTTTATGTCTAAATTACCTTTTAAACTAGAACAGTTTCAGCGATATATATTACTTGTGAAAACAGGTAGGACAAAAAAAGTGGCGACCCTAAAAATTAAGATGCCTCTTTTGAGATACGTGCAACTGTGTGCAGTGAACCACTGCTTGCTGTGATGAATACGGAGTCAAACGGAAACTGCTGTATTGAGCGAACAACTAAGTGAGGAGAGAAGAGAGTTCCAGAGGAACAGAAGCTTAAATACAGGATGCCAGCAGCATGCACGTGCCGTGCTACGCGTGATCAGACCCCAGTTCCTCCAACTCCGTAACAGTACAACCTCCTTCGACATCTGCCATCGAACCTTCATCCTCGCATCCCTAAATACATTGCCGCCCGCACCAACACCTAAACTTCTGTCAAACTTCACCGTCTTTTGCGAGAAGACCTCAATACATCTGTGCCAGTCCTCGGCAGTGCTCTGGGTAGATTCGAATATCTGGTTCAACGCTGCGTCTTCGCGAACATCTTGCCTGTAGTAAGTAGCTGCTGGTGACATCGGAGGGCGTCTTCAAGACCTTCTAATTCACACTTTACCTCCTTGTACTCTGCGGCGGAACCTCTGCTGCCATCGAGCGCCGCCACAAAGCCTCGTACAATGTTTAGCAGAGCGATGATGTCGCCAATGATTCCGATTCCCACTGGCATCGTCATTTCGGGTAATGCACTCGGGTTTAGGGTAGAAAGGTAAATTATGAAGAATATTCATAGCCAGTATACCACAACCGTAGCCGTCGCTACCTATAAGCATTTCCCTGATTTCCATGAGGCCGACTGCGGGATATGGCCTGAGGTTGAATTGCCCGAGTGTAGGCGGCTAAACAATTCTCATTGGCTCACAATTGAACTCCTTCTGATCACAACGCTAAATATGATTGGTTCCATGAATAACGTTTCACAGCCCAATTTTTCTTTATTGTGCCTATGAAGTTGATTCCACAAGACTAGCTGAAAATTATCGTCGCCAACAAAATCCAATCAACACAACAAGAAAAGTAGAAAAGACCAAAGGCATAATTCGATGCCGTGTACTAACAGCGACAGAAACATCTTTCAACTCCACAGGTGCATGTGGATCTGTCTTACTATCCACCCTAACCCAGCATTCTCCGATATGGCAACCTTCATTAGCAACTACAACCCACTGCATAACCAGAAAATTAGAATCATATACCAAAAAACACCTGTGAGGGAAAAGTATGGGTATACTTACTTCACCAGTTCCAGCTTCTGGGGGTGCCTTCCGGACGCCTACTCCGCACCCTCCCATGATCAAATTTCCAGGTCTATAATTGGGATCGGCTTTCATTCGTTTAATAACAGAATGATGGACCTTCGAATTTGGCGGCATATCTCTCACTTCACCTCGGGGAAGTGGCCTAAAGCTGTTAACTGCATTCCAAAAATCCTGTAAGTTGATCTTACCATCTGATTGGTTTCCAGCTCCCATCCTCGAGCAAGTCCATTCTACGAAATGGTAACCATTCCATCATTCTCCAAATCAGAACAGAGATCCGTGGCGTCCCTTGCCCAAATTCCAAGCAATCATGAAGATTCCCCGTAATGGCTCGTTGCATTCGTTCTTTGAACGAGGTCTGCATTGCAATTTGCATGTCTTTTGATAATCTATCATCAATCTCTTGTTGTTCGGGTGTTTTATGGGGTGCATCCGAAACTTCGATTGTTGGGACATTTGGTGCGTTTGTTTTCCCTGCAGCTTCCATAGTGTACTCCCAACAACCGAGTTTCTTCATTTTGTCCTCGTTGAATCTCAAGCCACTTTTTATTGCACCAAGCATAATCCATGCTAGGGGGAGGTGGCTCAGTGGCACTCTGTAAAATGTTAGTATGCATTTTCCTAGTCAATAGTAGAGCAAAGAGGATGGAAGCAGGAAGGAAGGTTACGTACTCTCCCTCTGCCAGACCCCAGCCACCTCCAATATCGGCATGGCCACCCGCGAACCAAACTTCATCAATAATTTGATTCGTTTCATCTTCATCGTTGTCAGAAGACTCATCCCCGTCATCAGTCGCAACTAGGTTGAGTGATCCATCTGCTTCAGGGGATACACTACGCTCTGCAACCGAGAGGGCATGCGAGCGACTATGAGAGCGATATCTTGCACTCTTTCGTGGCTCTCTAGGCCTTGCCCTGGATCGTTCTACACGAATCGAGGTCCTCTTTTTGGGCTTGAATCTTTTGGTAACATGGGCCCACTGGTGATGGTGGTGATTTGCGTGCTTTTCAGCCATATGTTTGGCTCTAGCAGCATCCGTCTCTGTTTTCCGTCGGCCCTCTTCGGATATGAGATCTGCTCTGAACTTAGCCCGGCGTTCATCGATACTGACCGCATGACGGATCATTCTAGCCGAGCTTATGGCGGAATACTGACATATTTGGTTAGTTCAAACCCGATGTAAATGTGTTTCGGGTCTTACAGGCATATGGACTTTCGAAGTCATTGCGTTCTCGAATCGACGAACAGAATTTACAGTGTCGAATAATCCGAGATATCGCTGGGTGGCTGATTAGCCACAGGTCTACTGATCAATGCAGGACTGACTCACAATTCTTCTCACTGGCCTTGAAAAGGTCTCACGAAACGACACCATGAAATCATATGCCTTCTTCTGTTTTTCCAACGCCTCGGGATCGCAACTATCCATCGACTTCCACTGGCTAAAAGTTCTCCAGGCAAACTGTATCATCTCTTCGTTGCCATATGTAATCAAGCCCATCCAGTCCAACATTTCCGCGAGAAATCGAGCAGTGTAACTCCCTCGAGAGAAGCCAAACATGTATATATCATCGCCCTTTAGTTCGCGAATCAGCTCAGTTTCGTAGGGGAAGTTATCTAGTCACGTACTGGACTATAATATTGCATCAGAAATTTGTATCCTCCAACCACATGCTCGTCGAAGGAAGTCCCGATGGCGGCATCTTTGTATTGCATATACCAGTCTCTCCATTTCTCCAAGATACCCGTGCTACTGAGCGAGGAAGTTGTCACATATGTCCCGATACCAGCTATGCAGATATTAAAGAAGTTCTGCAAACCCCTTGGTTTCGGGTTAACTCACGTTGGTAGTAATGATACCCAGCTCCGTCTGATCTGTCCAGCATTCGAAAAATCTTGAGAATATTACTATCGCTCGGGTCGCCATTGAAGCTGTTGCCTAATAGCTACTGTTAGCTCCCTTGTAACCGTTTTCCTGGAGTATAGAGGGTACCTGTTCCATCAAAACAAAGAACGATCGTTTTCCGGGGCTTGTGGCCGATAATACCTCCTTGTGCAATATCCAGAAGTGGTCCGACCGCTTCGGATTGTGCATGCTTTTGTTGAGTTGTCTGGAATGGGATATGTAGAGATTCCATATTGATGATTTTCCAACCAGAAGAAGGACGTTGGAGCGCAATGAACGTGGAGGATAGAAACGATCTAAAAAAAAAGAAATTGGCCAAGACGAAAAAGTTACCCAACTGTGGTATGGTACAACATAAACCCCGCCTTCTTCGCAACACATGGGCTGAGATGTGTATCTTTTCCCCAAAGTAGTCACATAGTTGCATGCAACTGACGAGGAGGAGGAATAAAAAATATCTTATAGAGGAAAGTAGCCACTCACCGTGAAGCTCCAGACTTTCTGACATAATCGCTCGTCTTGTATATAAGCCCCTCTTCGCTCTGACGTAAGAGAATGGGATTCTGAAAGTTTTAATTACCCTGCAAAATTGGTTCACGCCAGAGGGCGAGATGGCTCTGTTCCCCCACCCGTCAACTAGCCCTGACCACACAGTGTCGAGATACATGAGACCAAAAATTAGTATTATTTTGTTGCCTCGGACAATCATCAATGATAGCTTTTGGGGCGAGGCGTACTTGTGCCACAGACACTCGGCCCAGTACAGCTGCTGTGTCTACTAAACACACGATAAGAAAATGGGAAGGTGTTGCCAGACCAGACTAGAGACCAAGTGAAATCGAACCGCCGGTTGACGAACCCATTCTTGAACGGCATCGACGGTGCAGTACTCGTAAAGATTGTAGGTGGACCAAACTCGCACTGGGGAAATCAAGTGGTAATGGAGTAGATGTAACAGTGCACCATTTCCATGCACCACCGTGATCAGGCGTGCACTTGTCA
>LLCD01001152.1:0-12436 GCA_001414355.1 Hymenoscyphus salicellus
CCTCACACGTACGCAATGTCACAGATAAGCTAGAGTTAGATCAGCTCGGTCGAGGAAAAATACAGACCGAAGAGTGTGCAGAGAGTAGGCCACCGCATATCGAGAGCCATCACCAAGTCACCTCGAGACTACGTGACAAGAACAACTCATGTTTCTGGCCTCACAATCCCTCGCCCTATCCCGGATCACCTCACCATACCATCTCCATCAATTGAAGCATGGCTAGCCCACGGCCGAGAAGATCATAAGACATGCGGTCTTTGATATCACACTAACGCCACGCATTGGACCGTATCGCAATGCATTTGCATTGCAGCTCGCTGCTCGCTGCTGCTGCTGCGTCTCTGTCCCCTGATCTGGCCTCATCAACGCGACCCAGCTCTCTCCCTCTGCATCACACCGGCCTTGCCTCAGGCCCTACATGCACATGTACCGTGGCCCGACGTTGTGACGACTTTGGAAGAAGGTACCTTATACGTACATCCGTGGACTCCGAGCCTCCATAATTTTCCATGAAGATCAATCACCATTTTGGGATTTGATCAGGACAGAAGGATTGACTATTGTCCTTTCAAGCCCAAATAATTCTAGTTTGTCGGCCTCTCTATAACCCTTCCATCCTGGACGATGGTCAATTCGCTAGAAACATTGTCGTTTGATAGTGATTGACCACTGCCGAAAGAGGAACGGCGACCCACCCCTCCCCGCAGTTATGTTGTTCCCCCCTGGCTTCATTGTTCTTCACCCTCATAGGACGAACCCCCGCCTCATATTATCCAGCATTCGCTCCGCTATCGTCGTCCAAGCCTCCCGCATCTCATCGACCAATGAGCCAGACAAACGTCTTACTTGGTGGGAGCAATTGGAAAGAGTAATTGGTGAGGCTGCACACACCTTATTTTTCTCGCATGGTCATACACACCGCTGATAGGTCCAGCGGAAAAGAAAAGCAACCCCCGCCTTCTCGCAGACAGTATTTAGCACATGATTTAAGGTGTCCCGAACATCAGGACACTACATCTGAAATTCTGTTTGAGACGTCTTCTCTAAAAGAGACTTCTCCTCTCAATGCCAAAGTGAGGCTTTGCGAAACCCTCATCACGGAAACGTAACATCTTGAATTTCTTTTTGGCTTTTGAAGCTTCGGAGAATTATCCTCGCTTGGGTCAGAAAAGGGGCCTTGTTTACCGACGCTATCACCTATCGGTTCGTGAGAAGGGGCCGGACAATTCTGTAAACATCGCCTCCCCGGCCAAGTTCTTGATCCCCAACATATCAGCTCTCTTGCATCAGGCAATCGTCGACGTAGGCTCTCTCGCCAAAAAAAGATCCCCAACCACCTCAACTCTCGTGCCAAAAAAGAAAAAAACGCCCATCGATCAGCTCGAGTCCGTCATTGACAAATCCCTGATCCAAGTCAGCTTCCACTTTGGGCCAGAAACAGGCTCCGCCTCAAGCTGCAAGCTGCCATATTCTAGCATCTTCAATTAGCTCATAATCTTGGTGTGACTATTGATGCAGCTTTGCATAGCCTTTGCCACCGTGAAAACTTGCCTCAGCGATAGTCAACAAACTTGGGTCATGACATGGAGCAATAAGAGGAAAGGAAATGGATCAGCAGCATGAAAAGCCACTCCAGATAACATGAAAATAGAAGCCTTAGCAATCGTCAATGCCGGCAGAAACTGTCTTTGGCCTTAAACTCCTATGCAGGCTCAAAGAACTTGAGGAATGTGACAGAAAGTAAGTATATGATGAAAAGAAGCCGTGCCATTCAAATCCAGACTGCATGGTAGCCGGATCTTAACATCCTTCGAATAAGACTCGAGATAAAAAGAGCCATAGTGAGCTCGCCACGTCAGTACGACCCCCATTGGAAAGTGTGAATCCAACATCTTAGCGAACAGAAAACGGGCATGAATTGTAATAGAAACCTGTCCGAGTGGCGAGAAGACGCAGAGATCTGCAGAAGCCCTATCTTTCTCGTTGCTTCCACATGCATAGTGATGAAGAGCGGTTGATCTTGCCTCACGGCATCACTGACAACGCATCATAACCATCCTTGCCAGCCATCCAGCAAGGGAGAAGAGGAGGCTATTTCGGATGTAGGCTGAACCATTCCTCACAAAAGATATGCGGGTTCTGCTGGCTGCATAAGACAGATCCGTTTTTCCACGGTGGCTAGCAGTCTGCTGACTTGAAAGCTATGCCCAAGGATATGGCCAAGGCATAATCCAATATCGAGGTGGTTTCCAAAGGATTCTGGCATGTCAATGGACCGCCACCAACGTGTGATAACTCGCGGCCCGAAAGGAAGAGTGCCTCGAACCGATTAATATAGCAAATATAGGAGTTGCCAGAAAAACAAGACAATCCATGCTGCATGAGGCTTCTCAACAATCTCGCAGCTTCAGAATAACAAAATAGCGGCTGAATAGCCATTCGATCCGGTTGGGTAACAGCTCTGGACGTGAGGGATTTGTTTGGTAATGCTGGATAATGATCCTCAAACACAAGAAAGTACGGTCTTGATCAAGGCCATGGATAGTCCCGTGTCCATCAACAAACGGGAAGACCCGCAGGAGCTTCATCTCATTGACCAGTAATCAAGCTGGCCAACTTTTTCGGCCGTGGAGTCCATGGATCAAGAGGCCATAACGTGATTGAAAAACATTGCAATTGACACATGCCGACAGCATACACCAGCTCGATCAATATGCAAGAGTACCCGGTATGTGCGGGCAGTTGATCATCTTGAGCTTTCATCCTATCGATATGAAAATTTCTTTGCCTCGATAGGGCCGGATCATCCAAGTGGAGGCCAGCACAAGTGGCAACAGACCAGCTTTGCGGTTTATGCAGGGTTGTGATACGAATTGGTTGTGTTCCACAGGAAAAGCGATATGTTTTCCTGTATGGGGGCCTGGGGTGACAAACGGCACAACTTGCAGAAATGCGTTGTCTGTTGGCTTGAACGTGAAGGCGGGCGGGAGGAGACCGCAAACTGAACAGACGAGGGGATGTCCGTCGGGCTTCGACGCAATAATCGACGGGGAATTTGTTTTCCCACATCCCAGCCATTCATGGAAAGAGAGATGTATAAAGAGCCCCCCTCAGAACCACATATTCGAATCTGCATCAGCATCAATCAGCAATCATTCTTCATATCCAAACATCTGGGATACTTCTCCAATTCCTCAAACATCTATCAAGCACCATACAATCAAACTCCAACCTTCTTCATCTTGAGCACCTTGCTTCAACTGAAAGTCATCCCTTCCAAGTTCAAATATTGAACCACAGCCAGTAAGTTTTGAAGTTCCAAGTCCATATCGGTTTCAGGTGTGGTCGAAGAAGAGCCCGACTGACGAGAGCACAGACCTTCGCCAAAATGTGCTTTTACGACCAATACCGAATGACCTGCAACTGCCATAAGTGGGGTCACTTCCGCCAACACTGCTCCAAGGAGTATCGAACCGGAGAAACCTGCGGCATGAAACTCATCATGAACACTCTGTCCAAGTCCGAAAAGTGTAAAATTTGCACCAAGATCGACACAAAGGAAGGCCGTGTTCGAAAAGAACAGGACCGGATCAATCGATGGGTGAAGGAAGAACAGCGGGGGCATCAGCGAGGCGCCTCAATCGAGGCCTCTCAAGACACGATCGAGAAGCTGTATCGTGAGATCGACGAGCTCAAGTACCAGAAGAACCAGAACCTGGCCTCGACAAGGTAAATTTTGGTGCAAATTGGTGACATGACGGGTATGGGACGGGCATGGGCAGGGCGTTGTTTTTGTTTTGAGAAATTTCGTTGGTTCACGGGTTTCCTTTGAGGGTTTGGAGGAAAAATGGATCTGGGTATTGACGACGGCGCTGGGAATGGTTCGGGGGTATGGAATGTAATTGTTCTCTGAGGTAGCAGTAGTGTGTAACGATGAAACGGCTCTAATAGCTTTTTTTGTAACCTGAGGATCCAAGTGACATCGTATCCTTTTCTCCGTCCAGTGAAGACCATGTATACGAGGTCGGGAATTGACGTTGAAGATTTCCGGGCGCTTAGAGATCAGGCCAGCGGCTGGAAGCGGACATGAAGGCGAGCCAGAGTCCAAATTTCATGGCGAGGAGCAGATTGACATATAGATCAGGATGCTATTATCGAGAGGTGAAGTTATGTTGTGCAGGTGGCGAGGGAAGAACGGGGAGTGGAGTTGAATTGATGTTTGTTGACGTCGTGGATTAAGCGCCCGAAGCTGCACCACATTAGCCAGAGCCATGACGAAATCTACGCGGTAGATTGCAGCACTGGTATGACTTCGCCCTCACATCGAGCAAAACGAAAGAAAATGAAAAGAGGAGAGGAAGAACAGTATTTGAGGGACACCCAGGTCTTTATGAGACGAGTCTGCAGACTAAAAAAAGTGAAATTTTGCGAACGTGGCTAACCCTCAATGGAACATCTGTTGCAGACTGCAGAGCAGGAGGGTAATTTGATAGGCTCTGTCCAACGACCCAGTAGCCAGTAAACAAGCGCTTTTGACAAAGTAAATGCTGGAATGATACAACGCATAGTCAAATTACGCTTGCTGGTCCAGTCAAACGCCAATAACCTCCTGTCCCATCTTCAGATCGCATACAGATTGCATCGAAAGCAGGCCAAATATCATGGTATTGCAACAACCCAGCGCCTCAACGCCGTGCAACACAAAACAAAGGGTATCGTTGGGCATCATGGCTGCCAACCATGTCTATTCCATGGCTGAGTCTGCATTTTCGAAGCCTCCAAGAAGGGGGCCTATGCCGTCTGATTTGACGGGCTTGTAACTCTTCATTTCCTCCACATCATCTCCCTCCGACAACCACCCGTCAGATACGTTAGGTGTGTTCTCTGCGGAGAGCGGCTTGGCCCGGATCGATTGGTCCTCTGAAGACATCTTTGCGAGAACGTCCTGGTAACGGAGGATCTTCGCGTTTTGGGCGGGAAAGACGGAGGACGCGGCGGTTTGGCCATTCGGTGGTACCATAGCAAAGATGTCGACGAGATGGCTACGGGCGGGAGACAAGTCAGTATGACAGATCCACGGGTAAATGTAATAATGAGGGTGCGCGAAATGACACGCAATCAATAGAATATTGCGGAAAGATCAGGATAGAGGGGTTCGTAATGAATGGTTCAGAGTGTTCAAGATTCGTACTTTGATGTTTGTGCTACGACCTTCTGCAAGGCCTCTGTCTCCCTCTGAACTTCTTGTGGATCTGCTTGGGTGGTTCCAGCGTGCTGGTCGGCGAAGCTACCATAGTGGTGCCCATGAGGGTCATCGAAGAGTAATCGCGAGCTCTCGTCCTGTGGAAAAGGGAGTCAGCGGGAATTCATTTCTCTGCCAAGTGCACCGCATCTCCGTCTTCCTCGAAATAAACCTCGCCCTCGCAGATCGGAGTCGTCCAAGTCACTTACCTCGTCGGAAATCTCTCTATCTCGCTCATGGCCTCGCCCAAGACAGGAGGAGCAAGCACCCATGATGGCAATATGGGGTTGTAAATGAAGGAAACCTTTACCAAACGGGTTGGAATTAAAATCGACTCCTACACTCCCGCGTCCAGCGTATCCCTCTCAAGTTGTCGTCATGGGGGTAGAAATTACAGAAGAAGCAGTACAGTGTTCTGTGGTGAATCGAGGCAAGGCGGTGGTTCACAGCAAGTTGGGGCGAGTTGCGACAGAGGGAGGGAGAGATAAGAGCGAAGGGGGGTGAAGATGAACGACTATAATTTGATAGAAAGCTCAGCGCTTTGGCCCTCCATGAGGTGCCTGCAGCGTCAGGCTGAGCTAGGCTGCCAAGCGTCCTCCCTCACTCGCGACTTCCCCCTAAACATCGTCACTCTTCAATCCCTTCAATAAGTCGCGCCTTTTCAATTCAATTTTCTGGCTCGGTATAGCTTCATCTTTCCCGTATTGGGAAATCTAGTCGCCCTGGTACTATGCATCATGTACCCCGCCCTGATTTGATTGGTTGGATTTCTGTTACACAACCTCATCAATCAAAATTCTCGAGTGCAACAACGATATTCCAGCCTGGGTGAAATTGGTTTATGTCCATCCAATTCACTTGGCTATCATAATCTGCAGTATAGCACTAGCTAATAGCCAGGCCAGGTCTTCAAACGTTCAAAAAATGTTACGACACGTGACATTACTGATTTCTTCCCCTCCAGCCGGGTGGATTTTATTTGCTCTTCACTCCTAAGTTTTTCTACCTTTCGAATTCTCTTCTTTGTCTTGTTTAGCTCATTTCCTGAGGGCAATCGTACTTTTCCATGTTTCGATATACCCTTGCGTTTTGCTGCATCCCTTGGCTAGGGCTTGTGAAGTCTTTGAGAGACATCCCTTTCCCATCTGCAAGGTTACAATTATTGCCAGTTTTGATTCAATATATATCCCCCCTCCAACGTTCCATTTCCTCGGGTTCATTATGTATAGTTATAAGCTCCCAAAATTCCGTGGTTTCTCTTCATCTTGCATAGTACCAACAATCGTTCATTCGTCCTTCGCTTCTTATCCACCTTTTCTACTTCATTTTCACCATGAAATTCTTTTCCAACCATTCTGCCCCTCGCGCTACTTATAGTTCAAAATCAAAAATAAGATGCCTCCAAACTTCCGACTCGCGGTAGCGGCCTCCATGATTGCATTTTCCCCATCAATGCTGGTGATGGACACTGATTGCACGGCAACAGCAACAGTTACGGTTTTCTCTACCATTACTTCCTGCACAAACTCCACCCAGGTTTCCACCACTTCGACTCTCAACTCCTCTGTAAGCTCCAACTTGACGTCAACATCCATCTTCCCAGCCACTTCTATCAATACTACCTCGCTTTCAACATCTCCCCTAAGTACATCGACCACGCCAGTGATACCGCCAACAAATACGCCCTTGGATTGCCAACCCGACAATTGTCTTCGTCACTTTGAGCGATTTTCCACTGACATCTCGCCTTTCTGTGCTACATACACCACCTCTGTCTCAACTGCCACAAGCTTTCCCTCTATAATCGAGAACTGTGATTCAAATCCATCCCGTAAGTTAATGGGGACACTGTTCTTGCACTCCCCGTTTCCTTTGTCCTGAAACATTAACCCGAAGCTACCAAAAATCCTGTGCCGTATCCCGCGACTTTCCTTGATAGACAATTACTGACCCGCCCATCACCCAGGGGTTTCCTCCGCGTGTTCTTGTATAAACACCGGAACTACATCATCTCCAACGCCATCTTCAACCAGCACGTTCCTGAACTCTACTACCTCGCAATTCTTGAGTACCACGTTGAATACCACAACAACCTTCTCTCACGACTAAGGAAACTTCTACACTTTCTACCTCAATCCCGCCAGCTACGGCCTCCATCTTGGCAACCACCTCACTAGATTGTCAGGCAGACAATTGCCTTCGACATTTCGATGGTCACTCCACGGAGCTCGCCCCATTCTGCGTAACTTATACCACCTCGCCCTCCACCGCCACAGTTTTCCCTGCTAACATCGTCAACTGTGATAATTCCAGCCAAGTCTTCTCCGCGTGCTCATGTATCAACACAAACATCCCAGGGGCTATAGGCTATACTCTCGCTCCAACTAGCACCCCGACCACATCACCTGGTTCAACGGCAGTCGGAAACTCAGGAATCGCAACATCAATGCCAACTTCCGCTTCAGTATGTAGCGTTTCAGTGGTATTTGAGACTCGAACTGAAGTCATGACTGTCTTCACAAGTGTGGGAGTGAGCGGTGTGGGAAGTATGAGCGAGAGCTCTGTCCTAAGCACCTCTGAAAGCACCACTTCAACGTCTGCATCATCTAGCTCTTCTCTCATCACTTCCGACTCCTCCTCTGCCGGATTCTTTTCTGCTTTTACTGCTGACCCTATCAGTGCTTCTGGGTGGTCCGGAGGATATTCTGAGGGATGTAGAGGCCGAAAAGGTCATGGAGGTAGAAACCATGCTCCATGGGGTCGTGTCAACTGGGGTAACTTAAAAGTGAAGATCCCGGAATGAGGATATGACTTCTCCCAAACTGAATGGTGGCTGTTGGGGGACGAATTTTTCTTATTCGATTTGCAAATAGGGAGTTTCTAGACTCCTAGGCTTGAAGGGTGCAATTAAAGTAACGATTAGTCTTGGGGTTTTTGTTCGTTTCATTTGTATTCCTTTTTGGCTTTTTCTGTGCTTGTTGGGATCTAATTTTTGAGAGGGCATAGAATTGGTTGCTAGTTTATATAGATAAGGAATCTGGATAATAAAGCTGTTTAAACTTGCTTCTCTTATTGACTTCCATCCAGATCATCGTTGACTCTTTTGTAAATATGATCAACCTGACAGGGGTGGACTCGCAAGTTTTAAAATGAATCAATCTCGGTCATCTTAGGGAATGCACCTAAGTTGTATCTTTTCCATTGATCCAAGTTATTTAGAGTAATACATCTAAGTGGATGTACAGTATGCTGAACAATGGCATGAAATTTCAGGTTCTCTAACACTAGAGGCGACATATTGTCTACTACTCACACTGTTGTGACAGAAACTAGGAATTTACCAAATGCTGTTTCTGATATAATGCTAACAGGCTGATAACTATCAATTATAATAGAACAGGTTAATTGATATCTCCTTGTTCCTTTTCACATTCGTTTCATCTATTGTTCTGTCCCCTCGCGGTGGACAGAAAAAGTGGCAGTAAATCCCTAACTTTCTAAACATTACTCTAAGTGAGTTGCAACAATAGAACATGATTGTTTCAAAATACCTGGATTAACGTTTTAATTTGTTCCAAGTATCTTGGATAATTGTATTGAATTCTCAATGTCTACATGTTTAAGCGAGACGGAACGTTGACTCCTCATACAAATTCTAAGTGAATAGCACTTCGTCCCTTGGCTAAACTAGTCACCTAACTATTCGCTTAGCTAGCGCAAGTACCGGCGCATTCCGAGGACTATAAATATCTGCCCTAGCCCTAGATTCCATGCTAAACATCCGCATATCGTGCAACACCACGTTGGACTGTTACCCATCCCACACAAACCACCTCAACACATTCTACAACCCTTCTTCAGGTGCATCTACATTTTACACATCTCTTCAAACCATCTACCTCACCTTGAGGTCCCATCTCTTATAACGATGACTCTCAACCTCGCAAGACTTGGTCCGGGAGGCCTCACAGCGCTTCCATCGTTTCGCCAGACACTTCCTGTATGTATTTGATTTTACTACTGCTCTTCTCGAAGTATTCACTAACAAATTATCTTCAGCCATTCTCTCATCATACCGTTCGCCCAATCTCGTCAACCAACGTCAACAGAAACGTGGTCGATAACGCGTTTTCAGATCTGGGAAAACGTATCATTGGATACAGAGATGCTGTAAATCTCCAACTCGACGAATCAACCGGCAAAGTCTCCGAATTGACTCGCCAAAACCATGAGTTAACCTGCCGAATCGCTGAGTTAACCGATCAACAAAATGAATCAACTGGTCTCGCAACGGAGACAACAACTGAAGATACCAACCGTGCTTCCCAACGTAATATGATGATGGAGGCTATTACAGATATCCTGCTTCATATTGAAAACCCGGATAGATCAAAATTACGTGTAGAATTCTGTGACTTTTCATGGGATATGGACCTAGAAGCACGGGACGAGAAGCAGGAGATGAGAAAAAACGTACTTTTGTGATACATGAAACCTACCGAATTGGCGAAGCTCATCGAAACATGCAAGAGAAATTGGAAGTGAGAGAAGCAGGAGAGTGGATCCTACAATAGTGCAAGATACACAAACTGGATTCTTATGTAAAATCACCGAAATCCAGCAAAATCTCAACTTAGAAAATGCATTTTATTGACATGCTTTGATTGCCGTGATCAAAGGGACTGCTTCTGTTACCCTAGACAATAACCTTCAACAACAGTACTTGAGATGGTTAAGTCAATTTTCGTCACCTAAAGATATCTTATACGTGGTGTAGTATTCTTTCGCTTTCGTTTTTCCGGCTCGCAACTTGGCCACACATAATATTTCACTTGAAGATGCTAAATTTTAACTTGACTTCTTATTCGACTTACTCCAATCGGTCTAATAAGCAGCGTTCTCATACAACATGTGTTGACAAGACAGAAGATATAACTACATCTACATAATACGTCATGAAGTCTACCTTTGTGCGCGCGCTTAGCGAAATACACTCAGTGCCAAATGTATTCCAAACAACCAAAAAGCTATCTCGCTTCTGAATAAAACGAGGAAGACATCATTCCTACAATTCCTTCCCAAACAAAGGCCTGGCAAACCTGCGCATTCTTAGATCTACAGAACCGCCAAAAAATGCCCGAGAGACGAGATCAATCACAACAAAACAGCAGCTACGCAGTAACAAGCACAAGCCCAGCCATAACACTCTACAAAAACACAACGAAACGACTTAAAAACGACAAAAATGGCTATCATCGAGAGTCTTGCTCAATGGAGAGAGAACATACACTATGGAGTAACAGGGCTAAACGGAGGAGAGGAGACATGATCTCGAAATCATGTTCAACACCAAACGTTTTATCATACACATTCAAACTACCCCTCCCCTTCTAAACGACAAAACAACATCCCTTCTCTCACAGTACTTCAAAAAACTCATGGGAAGAGATGAAGAAGAGGCAATGAGACTGGAAGACGAAGTTTACGACCTTATCATCGAAGCTGGCTGGAGAGATTTTGCTCCCCTTGTGCCTGCTACTGTGAGCGCCCCAAAATACCCTTTAGATCTGCATTCAGATCTTAACCCAGAAACATTTTGGTTTGACCTCGTGGCAATTGATGGAAAAATGACAACAAGACGAAAGCCCCCACCACAAAAAGTAAACATCTACCTCCATGCTGATACCATCAGCGATGGTCTACATCTACCTCGATATCCAACAAAAGAAGTGAGCGTGCTCCGCACTTTACCTTGTGGATTCGGATGAATAGCTCAAATCGATACCAAAAACCGGGAAATGTGTTGCAAAATCTCAACTGAAGATTCTCGTAAAGCAGTGGAGAGGGAATATCAATGTCTTCAGAAGACCTCCGGTTCCAAGCATGCTTCCTCCATTCGGGCACCCAAACTTCTTGGTTTGGTCATGGACGAAAGTGATGGGGTACTTGGTATCTCCTCATGATAAGTCTTTGCAGAGAATTGAAGGTGGGATCGCATCCATTTCCCTTGAGAGACGAAGGAAATGGGCGACGCAGATAAAGGGAACGGTTGGCATGTTGCACGAGGGGGGGTGCGAAGCCAGAGAATGTGTTGGTTGATAATGGAAATGATTATTGTTACTTGGTGGATTTTGGAGGGAGTTGGACGGATGGATGGGTAGATGAGAAGTTGAGGGAAACGAGAGAAAGGGATGAACAGGTTCTAAAGAAGACTGTTGAGTCTTTGGATATTTGAAGAAATTTTTATGGATTCTTTCCAGTCACTAGGATAAAAGCCAGTTGCTGCAAAGGTGGTTGTGGGTTGATGTCTTGAGCTCATTAATGTCAAGTCAGAGTACTCGCCAGCGGATGCATGGGGTGTCGACTGGGTCAATTAATTATGTTATACAATGACCAACGGTCGCGAACACTTGCTTCTTACTTTGCATCGTAGATCGAATTGAATTATATGAGATGATCCGTGGAATTGTTAAACCATGTCGTAGAAGTAGGTAAGTTGTTTTGGTGGAGGCTGGCATACAGAAGTGACATCGACCGCACTTCCTGATGTGTACAGAACCGCCTTTTGATCTGACATGCTCAAGCTCTAGAATAGACTACAGTCAAAAATGAAGTAGCGGGTAAGCTGTTGGTCGACGGGTAAAGTTAGGGTGGACGAATAAGCCGTTCTTGACGGGTAAGTTAATATTGACAGATGAGCTGTGATTGAGAGATAAGTGGTTTTGAGGGATAAGCTGTTTTTTTTTGAGGGGTAAGCTACCAAGTATCGTGTAAGCTCGCATCTTGTTTGGAGGCTAAAAGACTAGTCACGTTTATACTTATACACTCCCTACACCCCTCTTCCATGATATCTTGCGAAGAGATCTGTCCGAATTGAGCTCAATTACTAGCAGACAGAAGAATTTCCTTATTTCATGATATTAAGCTTTTCCAAAGGGAAAATATTCGTTTTACAGGGGAGCTTTTAGTCCATTCTAGGGTAAAATGATGTGCAACAAAATTGCGGGTCGCCTATTTTGGACGAAAACACGTGATAGTGAGGCACCTTTCAAGCAGCTAATTAGTATGGAACATTGTAAACTTTGAGCTTGAATGATCATATATTTAAAGCGATTAAGATAAAACTATCTATGAAGCTATCTTCAATATGACTGTAAGGAAACCCCAGCCACGCGGGGAAGTGGGTAGAAG
>LLCD01001153.1:0-12435 GCA_001414355.1 Hymenoscyphus salicellus
TACTGCCTGTATACTGCTGATCGCCGACGCAATCTCATCTCAATAGACATAAACTACGCTTACACTCTCGTTTATCGCTCGAAATATATAGTTCGCGCTCTCACTCACTCCCGATCCGCTCTACACCTCTTCCATCTAAACGTGAATAAGGTGTTGCTTTAGGTGATTTTCGACATCGATACCATTCGGCATGAATACAGTGACCTTCTTGGTTGTGGTGACAGTGACCCGGTCGGTTAGATTAGTTTAAGTAGGTCTGTTTCACAAAGTCATTTCTGCCGCTATCTACAGTCTCTATCCTTGCCCAAGTCGGACAGAAGTGGTTGTTGGTTTGACCAGAAGTCGTGATGCAAAAGTGGTATAATCGGTATATTCATTTGTGCATGAGGCTCAAAAGGCGTACTACTCTGAAGCTATGAAATAGAGTTCGTGGGTCACGTGATACTCGACTGAATAGCGTAGTGCTATTCACTCTCGTATCGCGACAGTGGTAAAGAAAAATAAAATAGATGTATGAGATATTCGCCCGTTGAGTTGGGAGTTATAGAAGTATCGTGAGTCATGGAGAATTGATTGATTTGTGAAGCTTGACTATCTAGGTCTATATATAATGAATGAGGGTTAGAATTATGATAGTGCTCTGATCAAGGCCGTCGCTAAGTACTACCACTGCCAATAGCTTCCTATTTGCCTGCCTTATATTCGATCTTAAGAAATCTAATGAATATGATCAACACGCACTTAATTGAGTGTAGTGCATGTGCCTAAAATGTGCGATTTAATCTACACCTGTAGAACAAGGGCTATATCCTTACATCCTATAGTTCTAGCTTTAGATTGTTTAAGTCAGATATTAAAATACTTCATCTATAGATCTTAAGACTGAAATTAGTATATCATAGATCAAGCGTAGAATTAGATTTGTATTATAGGGTAGCCTCTCTATACCTATAAGTATAATATAGAGATGATTTAGAATACATTCGCTGCCTTGAAGTACTAGTTAGGACGACGAGTGAGCCTTTTAACTTATAATTTCCTTCGCTCTGCCTTGTTACAGCGAGCCTAGATCTGGTTGAGTAGGTGATTAGCCCTCTTTCTACGAAGCAACCATGCCCTTTCGCAATCCCGCTTGTTTGCTGCCTCTTCTCTTGCTATCCGTTTTGCTGCTTGTTTTGCCTGTGTCGCCTCCGCCCGTTCTTCCTCTGCTAGCTTCGCTTGCTTATCTCGCCACTGGAAGAATTTGTCTACCTCAAGCCTCGAAAGCTCTGAAATTGCCGCCAGAAGATTCTGGTCCTCTTCTGGAAAAGCCCCTGGCACTCGAAACTCTGCCCAAGGGTTTCTGCTTGAGGAAAGAGCGAGAAGTGTTAACCACCACTGCTTCTGTAATATATCTTGTTGATCGCGGTGGTGGTAGTAGAGTAGTCTGCCCGAGATAAACTGAAGCAGATTCTAGAGCTAATCGATTGATTCAAGGCGTTCAAGTAAACGGAGTGTCGTAATTGCCGCTACGCGGTTCGTTGCTGAAATTTAATTGGGACATTTCTTATTCTTTGAGGCGGTTCCAATACATTTTGAAGTAAAGTTCAGTTCGATATTGAGTAGTTGGCTGACGTCTATATAGAAGGTGCTGATGTCCATGTTGAAGCTGTTTAACATAATGATAAAGAAGATGGTGATAGAATGCTGTGAAATAGTTAGGAGCGGATGGTGCGTCTTATATAGGGCTCTTACCTAGAAGGGCAGTCAGCGATTTGGTATGAAACGAAAAGAGGCTTGTGGGTCCTCACGCATAGAAAAACGCCTACGATTCCCACGAAGGCTTGAACCAACTGACTTACTGTATACACGAAGTGTATAATACTGTATAGCAATGCCACCTTGAACGGGAGCTAAGTTCTAACATCTACGATGCTAGAACTTAGCTCTAAACGATCATGTGCGTTATTGAGGGTCACATCCACTTTTGCGTACAAACGCCGGCTTCATATTAATCCTGGCATGTCATTTGAGAAAGTATAGAAAAGACGACAAAAGCTGACCAGGGATCTGTAGAGGCCCAAAATTAACCTATGTTCTTTATCACGTAGTCCAATCCCACTCCCTTGATTAAGCGACACATCGTCATAATACTGATAACTCCGCTTTCTCACCTTTCCCGTCCACTATTCTGCAGCTTGGACCACCTGTCTTACTGTAAATTACTGCTCCTGCTTAAGAGCTCTTCTCTCTTTGCGGACAATATATTCCTTGATCCCAATCCTTGACAATAAGTCTATCGGTTTGTTTACTTGGAAGTAAATTTGTCACTTGTATCAAAGAGATCAAAGGGTATTGAGGATGGCAGCTACATGGCAATTGTCTCGCTTGGCGACCCTGCTGCTCTAGCGTTCTCTCCAGAAATGTGGTTCATACTGACAACAATCTAGTAAATCTCATAGAACTCGTAGAAACCGGTCCCAACTCAGGAGAGGGCCAAGGACAGAGATGTTTTCCACGAATACCTCCTAGTCACGAAAGTATCAGACCTTTAGTACTCGATCAAGGGCTGACACTTCTGTCTCTTGAGAGCTATTAGAGGAGTAGGGTTTAAGGTCTACATCATTGATATTAGCACAATAGATGAGAGTGGTATCAGGTAGCAAAGTCTAGACAGAGTCGCATACCAAGTCTGTGCAATCGAGTTCTTCCAGAATTCGGCTTCCACATTATCCTCTTGCGGGAATCCGTAAAGGTCAAAGGGGAGGGGGAGACCAGCGGAGTTACGAGAAAAGATTAGCGCCTAGTAGGACGAGTCCTTGAATAATCACGACCAACTCAAGTCATTTGTCTATTCTCAAATATGATGCTTTGAACTTGAGGAAATAGTAGGATTATATTACAGGAGCTCTATTGAGAGTAAAATAGGTGAGCAAAGTAAGGTTAAAATAGATGCTTGATTCCTCTAGAATAAAAAAAGAGAGCATGGGACTTTATACCCCATACCTCTCGCTTAGTAAGTAGGCTGATCAGGTGATCAGCCTTCTGAGGCTCTTTGGTCCCGTGACATACCATTTGGTCCCGTGACAAATTATTTAAATTGTTTTACCAAAACACTTAACCAACTTTTTACCTTACTTTCTAACTTTGGTCCTTTTTGGCAATTGTGATATATCCCCTAGTGACTTCCTCTTCGCGGGTACTGTCTCACTTAAAGATTGTATTTCCTTTTTCCAAAGACCCCAGTCACTAGAATCCAAAGCAATTGCCCGACAATCTTTAACACTCTCTACTCCCGGGTAGAGAATCGGAACCCATCTGATAAAATAATCTAAGCTCTTGCCAACTAATTGGTTGTACCTTTTTTAAATTAGCTCTGAAATATTAAGATTAGAATATTTAACAACTTACTCTGAAGACTGTATTGGTTTTGCGAGGGTCTTGAAACAAGATTCTCCTCGCGGAAAAGTGAGGTGATTCTCCTGAGCATCGCTTTCAGATAGAAGGGCGATCATATTAATACCGAATGCCTCCTTGATGGCATGTAGTGTCTCCCCTTCATTTATAAGCCTAGATAGTTTGCGTCTATTCAGCGGTGTGTCTTGGTCTCCCATCTGAGCTAGCACGCAATTCATCGCTTTTGTTCTTCCTGCTTCCCTCTTATATGGAAGACCCTTCTCGCGCCGTCGTATATTCCGGCTTTCTTTCATTTGTTCAGCTATCACAGCTTCCCCCTGTCGAAACATTTGAGCGAGTTGGATAAGGTATAAAGACTTCTCGAAAGAACAAATTGTAGATCTTTGCTCTATTTCCCGGAAAGAAGCGAGTATTTCCAACACTGATTCCACAAATTCAGACAGATGTTCATGAGTTTGTTTTAGCAAGTTCTCCTTTGGGGTAATAAACGAAACCGTAGAGCATTGCACTATCATCTGTATAATTCGTGCCCTTTCTTCGGCTTTCAAAGTCTCGTCTGCCAAAGCTGTAGAAAGATCGGTTTCATCCCAGCCACTTGCTTGAGCAAATTCATGTAGATCCGCAAGTAAACCTGAGTGATCTGTTAGACCAGAAGGTTCTATTTTAGCAGGTACTAGCATCGTCTTCTGAAGAGTCTGAGATGGAGCTAGCGCCTGGAAAGGCACAATGTCAGTGACAATGCTTCCGCCCGACAACATAAAATCGGTTTCGGTCAATACGTGCTGACCACAACTATCCTTCTTACACCAGTTATAAGCAATTGGCATATCTGGTGTAGTACTGAACTCAAAATTGACCGATTCTGCGACATTTGGTCCATCATTTTGTACTTGGTGGTAAGTTTCAGGTAGAGTGATTATCATTTCCCCCGCAGCACAAAATTCCAGATAGAAGTCAATTCCCCACTCTCGAAGCAGCTTTGGAGATAGCAGCAAATCTTCATGGCGAACAGACTGGGAGCAATACGAAAGTTTTTTAGAACATATCTGTATATGCTGCTCGAGTTTTTTCCGTTGGCTTGGTGGTATGAAAAGCCAATGTTTTTCGTGCCCAGCAAGTACAAGGTTAACCGATCCGAGGCATGCATCTTCGATATGCATCGGCGCAGGAGTCCCGCCAACACTACTCAAATACCAATAAATTTGATTGATGCCTGGGAGACTACCGCTTCCCCGGCGTTTAAGCCTCTCGCCGGCATCAACTGTTGGGGTGTAAGTTGGTAACAGAGGAGGGCCGATATAATACGAGAGTGAACCCTGAGGTGGTTGATCAATCATACGCTGAAAGGAATTTTCGATTTCAGCCTCTGAGTGAGGCGGGTTCTTTGGAACCTCCCAAACTTTTGGAAAGACGAACTTCCGACGACTTGGTTCTGCTGCAGATGCTCTGGCGACACCTCCACAGCAGTCTGAGAAGGCAAAAGCTCTCAACTGATCTTTTCCCGGCTGAGTTGTATTCTTGGAAATATGCTCCCAGTCAATCTCTGGAAGAGATTGGATCTGCGCCTTGAAGTAACCACGCTTATAGACTTTCTCAGTATTACAAGCTACAAAATCTTCAATCGTTGAGACCATAGACGTTCCCATGTCCTTGAACTTGAAAACAGTTGTAAGGCCTGAAGTGCTAGACGTGCTAGATGTCAAGACGTGAGTCTCATCGCTACTAGACTTCTTGTCATTATTTAGCTGCATGTTGATATCCTGCTGAGGGATGGCCCTTAGAAGAGTGCTGCGAATATGGTGACGGCCTTGTAGAGAATCAATCGTAACAGAATGATCAGACATAAAAGCGTCTGGGTCTTGGAGGAACTGCTCAAGAAGGAGTAGTATAAAAACTCCACAGTCAAACGAATTGGATTGGATTGGGAGATGCTTGGCGTGATTCCAGAGTACAACTTCTGATTTGATATCTGACCCTAACTTGGCCTTAGCTTCTTCGATAACGTATTCTTGGAGCCGATCGAATATTGATTGGTTGATTAGATTTCCGATTTGATCAAGACTATCGATGGTAATAATTGTCGGCGATAGAGGGGAAATTGAGGCTAATAGACTAGAAAGATTGGTAATGATCGCAAGAGACCAATGATTCCCAGCTTGGTGTATTGGGTACACAGCATATTTCTGCTCAAATAAATTGACTGACTTAGTCCATCGATTAACTGCCTTGAAATCAATACGAGATGAATTCCCAGGGACGAGTTTCGAAAAAAAGTATGTTGATGCAAAGTATACGTTGATTTTTGATTTTGCCTTGAGAAAACAAATGTAGGCGTTGATCACCTCATCATTTAACCACCGACCATCATTTAGAGTATTAATATCTTTCTGATGAAGCGGTTGTATGGTATTTGGATGTTTGTTAGCGCTGCTAGTCGGAAATTCAATTCCTCTTTCAAGGGTTTTTGCATCGAGGTTGCTAGTCGGAATTCCAACGACTTCATCAGCGTTGCCAGTCGGAATCTCAGCACCTCCATCGAGGGTTTTTTCTTCCGCGTTGCCAGTCGGAATCTCAACATCTCCATCGAGCGTCTTTTCATCCGCGTTGCCAGTCAGAATCTCAGCACCTCCATCGAGGGTTTTTTCTTCAGCGTTGCCAGTCGGAATCTCAACATCTCCATCGAGCGTCTTTTCAGCGTTGCCAGTCGCAATATCCACCCCTCCATCAAGGGTCTTTTCAGCGTTACTAGTCGGAATCTCAACGCCTCTATCAGTGTGTTTTTCATCGACGTTGCTAGTCGGAATCGCAGCCTCTTTGCCATTTTGAATTTCAATATCTCTATCAGGGTGGTTTTGGTCGACATTGCCAGTCAAAATTGCCTCAGGAGTTTTTTGGTCGTCAAGATCAATAGAGTTGTCGTTGCTGGGCTTCTGAAATTTATCATCAGAAGTGTTTTTTTCTACTGCTTGTTTTGGCGCTCCAAGGTTCAGTTTCGTTCGTAGGCGTACCACTTCGGAATAAATGTATTCTAGAGCTTGTGGAATACTTGTTTTGACCTCTTCCTGGGGTTGGAATGTCTTGCGCAAAGAGGACCCGTGTTTGCTTGTTGAAGGGTTGGAAGGGTTGGAAGAGTTGGATGCGATTGTAGCCTTTACCTTGACAAGGGCCGTGAGTAGCTCTTGGACACTGCCAATCAGCTCATCTAGATCAAGCATGTTGCCCGCCATTGTTTTAATCGAGTGAAGTTGAATGTTGGTGGTTTAATGTTGGTGGTTTAATGTTGGTAGGTAATTTAGAAACGTGACAGCGATCCATTACACCTCGGTTTATGGTTGGCGCCCCACTAAAATCGGCAAGAGCCAATGGGAGTATGTTTCCTGGCATTCCGAGCACAAGCGATACTCCGAGTGCCAGTACGTATCCTGTGATTGGTCAAGCTGCTCCCAGAAACGGGTCAGATTATGCCACTGAAGGCTCCACGCCTATCTGACTAAGGTAACTGGTTTCGAAGGTTGGTATGCGTATGAAGTTCAGATGCGCCGGGTTGTTCACTTAGCAGCGTCTGAAATGGCATTTTCTAAAGGTGTAGAGGGAGCCTTCTTCAATATTCTGCTGCTCTTTCAGAATGCTCAGAATATGGGCAACTGAATTATGAAGATGCGATAGCAAACGCGAGCTTAACGCGAAATTCGACAGATTCTACCCCTGTGTGGCATTTGATTTCCACAAAGACAAGGGGGTTTGTGGAAGCCAAAAAAGACTCGTTCACGACCATCTCGAACTGCCCATCCGAAATGGCTGCAAATGCTTAGAAGAGCCGTGAATGTAAGTTTGTCTCCAGGCTGATGCGGGTAGATGCATAACGAGAAACGCCACATTTTCCTCCGCTCTTTGTGATATGAAGAAATATCAGTGAGGCCCTCACCTCATCCGCAGATCTGATTCTCAAAGAGGCGTTAGTCGAGTTCTGATTCGAGGTGTTTGCCTGCGCTATATATGCACACACGTCAAGTTTGCGCGAAGAGAGAACGCGCGAGGAGGCTAGCGAGCTCGACGTGGTCATTTGTCTGTCTATCCATCTTCGAAGCCTTAAGGGAATACATAATCAAATAAAAAAAAAACCAAAAAAAAAAAAATTTAATAAATAAATAAAAAAAGAATAGGCAGTGAATTCAGGGATTGACTGAAATTTCGATTGCTCCCCGTGTAGTCTTCCTCGCTACTCTCCCAACTTCACATTCCCTTCACTTTCCACGCCTCACTTCATCTTCGAGCAATGGCTTGAACTTCACCTTCAATCCTCTCGTACCTTCCACTCGTCATTCTTCTCGCAAGTCTCTGCCTTACAGCCTTGCCATAAAAAGCCTCACCCTTTCCCCATTTCGCCGACCACCAACCTTTCCCTCGTCACATCTTTCTCACTCCCCAACCAATACCTCATCTCTTCGCACAGCCACCTTCAATCGGTTTGCGATCTTCTTGCGAAAGCATCTCTGCTTGATCTATTACTCCCTTCGATCTGTACTAGCTTTGCCGCCGCACGGATTACAACTCCCAAGGTACGTCGCTGCGTCGATCTCCTCTGGGATCCTCAACTACCCTCAATCATCTCGCCCTTCAATTGCCCTTGATTGATCCTCACCTCTAGGCCCAACAATATTAACAGATGCTGATCGATCTTCATAGGCTACACATCTCCAGCGCTTTCAACGTTCACGCTGTAAGGCATCTATCCATCCGCTACGTCTCGACGCCTCAAGCATGCCAACACCCGTGTATTCCACGATGAGTACTTGTACAGCCCTAAAGAGAGAATTGGTTGAGGTCTGTTGGTCTGACATACCAGAAGACAACGCCCAAGGGAACTCACACAACATGACTGGATATCTAGACGGCTCTGTCCATTTGACACCACGTAGGTCTCTCTGGACTCGATTTACACACTCTACTGACACTCCTTTAGCAAGTCAAAAGCAGCAACGAGAAGTCGAGCACACCATGGACCCCATGCACTCGGACGTTAAGGGTCCGCAGAATGGCTTTGAGATAGTTAGCCAGAACGTAAAACAACTGATCGATGCAATTGAGAAATTGAGAGATATTGGTCTCAAGAAGCACGCAACGTACCTTCCTAAGATTGTCTTAGTTGGCGACCGAAGCTCCGGGAAGTCCTCTTTGATAAGTGCAATCGCGGGTATCAATCTTCCCAAGGGGACTGGCACTTGCACGCGGTGCCCTACCAACATTCGAACCTTGGAGGCTAACACCTGGCGTTGCGAAGTCACTTTGCAACTGCTTTACGAATATAACCCGAAGATCAAAACCCCACCCTTTCCCTGCTGGGTAGAAAGACAAGACGGCGGTGTCATCAAGCCTTTTATGACTGTCGAAAACAAGCACGAGCTGGAAGAGGTCCTTAGGTGGGCCCAAATCGCTACTCTGAATCCCGACAAGGACAGTGGCTTCTTTATTCCAGGAACTGCTGGACACGCCCAGGAAGTTTTGCTTCGAAATGAGAAACGCTACCACGAAAAGGCTATTTTTTCTCCGAATGTGATTTTGGTCTCAATATCTGGACCAAGACTTCCCAATCTCTCAGTTTACGGTCTGCCTGGTCTCTTCAAGAACCCGCGTCATGATGGTGAAAAGGAGGGACCAAAGTTTTGTGAACAACTTACTATGAAGTATGTTAAGCACTCTCGAGCCTTGATCATATGTGCGATGTCTATGCATAATAATCCTGGTGTGTCCCTTACAAAGGATGTTATCAATCGCTGCAAAGCCAATGATCGATGTGTTGGCCTCCTCACGATGCCGGATAGAATGCAAGGTTACCACGACGAATACAACGATATCTTCCAGAAGAGAGCTTACATTCTTCGCAATGGATACTTTGTTACCAAACAACCCGGTGCGGACTCGCCACTCTTCGGAAATCCAATGGCCGTCGACTACCAAAATCGCTGTCTTCAGGAAGAAGAAGCATTCTTTGACCGGAGTTCTCTGTGGGGTCCAGGTTGTAAGTGGTCCCAGTTCAGAGACAGATGCGGCACACCTGTGATTCAGCAATTCCTCGCAACAGAATTTACCAAGATGATTTTTGAAAGGTAAGCAGTCTAAACTTTCATTTTTATTGTGCTCGTTCACTAATATATTACAGTCTGCCCGACATCGAGAAGGATGTTAAACAACAGGCTAGAGACATTAAAGAAAGATTAGCTGCCTTGCCCGAAGCCTCCCAAGACTAAGT
Organism: Hymenoscyphus salicellus; assembly: GCA_001414355.1. NCBI lineage: Eukaryota > Fungi > Ascomycota > Leotiomycetes > Helotiales > Helotiaceae > Hymenoscyphus > Hymenoscyphus salicellus. Next base: position 9,647 of record LLCD01001153.1, read on the forward strand.
GCAATTTACAGTCCGCAATCTTTTACGCAAATTTGCTGCTGAAGCTGAGAATATGCTCGCTGGTAGAATTCTCGTTGGTAAAGTCGCACTTAGAGGCCAAGACAGATTCCATAATTAGTGATCTTGAAACTTAGGGAATATATTCTTCTTGAGATAAAGTTTCTTACTAAAGCGCAGAAAGCTAGAGATTAGCCAATCGTTGTAACAGAGGAGGGGGAACGCTAATGCGACTTTCCGACGCCGTCGACGGCACGACCTACCAGCTTGCTACAACGTAATATTTTACTACTATGAATCGAAGACTAATAGAGAATTAGACATAGAACATAATAGTATCAATTCTAATAATGTATCTTAAAAGTAGCCGGAGCATAACTTTTTACTCTTTTTTTTTTTCTCGGCACGGGTGGTTTCTCGTTACGCACGGATGGACGTTACCGTAATCACCCCGCTTATTAGGTCAGATGAATAATGAGAGTGGACTCTCACCTTTGATACCCAGTGTCCCTAACTCTGCTCGCATTCCGGATGGGTGTTGGCAGCGGCGGTATAGTCTAAAAGTGAGGGATATGAGTCAACGTATGCTAAATAGTTGAGGCGAGAGTGCAAGAAGAGAGAGGAAGCATTAGAGGAAATAAATAATTTAGATAGCCTCATTGACGAATAGGAAATGAAACTATGTATTGAAAACAATGGAACTATAGAGAGGCTGGCAGCAGAATTTTCTTTTTTAACTCACTCCATTGTATACTTATAACTGTTGTCAATGTCTGCACTTTCAGCTTATCGGGTTCCAGGTAACTAAGTAGTACTCTTTCTGTTTTGTATGAGAAAAATTCTGTTCCATAGAATTTACGTTCTGTAATGTTGACTTAGATCTGCGGTCTCCATATCATAACTTATAAACGTGAAGAAAATATCAATACTGAATCTAGCTGATTCTCAAACTATTGCCTGCGGATCTGGCAAACTCGTCAGCATTGATGAGCCCGCGAATGAACAAATTCAGCTGCCCTTAGCAAACCGAACAAGTATGTTAATCCAGCCAACATGACCATAAAGTGCATAATTTGATGGCTTTGGCACCAGATATCAAATCTCTGTGCATGTAGTCTTTCTGGAATTCTAGTAACATAGACCACAGCTCCAATAATGTTTAATGCTGCCGTACCCATCAGGTAAACAAGGCTCATTCGATGTTTCTGCGTCTCCAGACCATAGAGAGCAAGCCCATGGATAACAAATACAACTGGTAACAATCCTAGGGCTGCGTACAATGCGGTTCGATGAGGTCGTAGAGTTGGACTACCAAAGGCCGGACTAAAGGTTGTAAAAGTCGAGGCCAGTGCTATAGTAGATAATACTATCCAGTAGACGATCTGTAAGTACCTATCACAGTAAAAACAGTAGTAGACAGACGATGCTATAGATCCCCACATACACAGCACAATTCCTAGATAATCTAGCTGGTTTCCTAGAGTAGCTGTAGCCTCGCTATGGTTTGCAATGGTGTGGAAGGAGGCCGAGAAAAGAAAACAAATTATCATGCCACCGAAAAATAACATAAACATAATTCTGTCATTCTCTTGTACTGTGGGAAAATAATGCGACAAGCATGTAAAGACGAAGAGTCCCAAAAATAAGACGGTACCGAGAAGGTGGGAGTAGATGTTCACAGTCTCATTGTGGATATATTTCCAACTAGCCAGAGACTGTCGAAACGACGCGGATTCGCGGCGGTAGCCAGATATAATATACTCATTATCTCGTCGCCAGTTTGGAAGATCAACCCATTGCAGCAGTGGGTAGTGATTGTCCAACGGTGACTGGGAAGCCGAATCCGCATTAATAGTATACGACATCTTTGGGGTTAAGAGTTAACAGTGGACGAAAATGAGCAGAAGAAAGAAATGGAGAAGAACATAGGTCAAGTTCAAAGAACCATGGTCAAGTACCTGAGACCATCTGATTAGTTGGATTTAACATTCTGGTAGAGTCAGCCGAGAGTGTCCCTTCTGGTCACACCGTCCCAAAGAGGTTGTCAGTTTTTGCAATTCCTAATTTTCGTTTACATAGTTTTGCCTCTTAAGTTAACTAACTGTTTAATGTTTATTCGATCACAACATTCACAAGTTTTTTTGCTCTGACAGTATGATCATAAACTGTAAGAGCTCTTGATGACATCTTCAGTCCGGGAGTAGTATCGAATATCAGGTCCACTTTGACCATGATTATAAAGATAAAATCAGTACGGTGTTTGTTCTCAAGTGCCATTGGTTTCGGATCGCAACGAAATAATCTGCTTGTATATCAAGATTGGATTCGACCACCAGTTTTTGACATGTCTGGCCAGAAACAAATTAAGCCCGAAAATAACATCGACTCTGTGGATATATCTTCCTTAGCTCCAAGGACAACACCGCAATCGAATGTTGCCATAACCAACCAAGGGGAGAGATCTGCGGTTTCAAATGAGAATTTTGGAATTGTCAAAGAATATTTACAACGAAGCAGATCTGTCAAAAGCTGTGAATGAAAATCCAACAGCGGTTTTCAATGAGATTGTAGAGCTTTATAAACGAAATATTGCGCAATTACAGCAGAGAGTCGGGTCTCAGGCAGATCTCGGCACGACCAGAAGAGAAGGAGGTCAAATGGCACGTATAAGGCACTGTACGCCGTTTGCTGCACTGTAAAGTACACATAAATTTTTCACATAGCGAAATAAGCAATCAACCAACATCTCTTATATAAGCTCGATATCGATGAACTTAAGACCCCTGCAGTAC
>LLCD01001154.1:0-12432 GCA_001414355.1 Hymenoscyphus salicellus
GGAAATAGTTAAAGAAAATGACATATTATTAACAATTTTATAGACTTGCTAAGAAAAAAGTTGTGATTCTAGAATTATAGATTTGTCTCGTAACAGGGGGCGTCTCGGCACGCAGGGAGAGACGTTACATTGTTGATGATGACGGCAAGTAACGAACCTCAATTTTGGACAGCATCGATGACATCGATTCAATCATACTGAAAACATTAGATACGCACATTTCATCAATCAAAGTCATCAACATATTTTGTCATCTCATGCTAAACATACAATTGGTCTGTCAGCTACACAAAATTCTCCCATGCTCGTGCGGACAAACGAGCTCCATTTTGAGACCCACATTAAAGTCATCACAGATCAGCCTCATTTCTTCAGCGGCCATACGAATGACTGTTGTTCATCTTTCCGCATCCGTAAATGCAAGGAGGTATTGGCAATTGTGGTTTCTTTGGTCTTATTCAGCAACTGGATTGAAACCCGAAGATCAGATGATGAATGGAAATGTCCTTGCTGCAGGGGTCACAAACTATGTTGCATACAGGAGGAGACCTTGGCTGGTCATAAGAATGCCGAAACGATGGGAGATCGTCAAATTAAGCAGCCGCAGAAAGACCAGTGTATCAAATAATATAGCAGTATCTTGATAGCATTCTTATTTTTGATACCGAGAGGAAAACTCGTTGCTTCAAGCGGTTTGCCCTCTAAGATCATCGCGTCTCAAGTTCTCTATATTATTCCAAAGACATGTCTCCAGCAGGAGTGATTTGAGGCGTTGGATAGCCATTAGCTACACAATCAGAGGTCTTCTGACTGCTATGCCCGCAGTCGGAGTCATGGCCCGGCTCTTGGGGAATTTCACAAGGCAATGTAGGTGGTCCTACAATCCCCCTCCCGATAGCTGCTTGTTGTGCTAAGATATGCTCGAGGCGGATAGAAGAACAGGAAAAGTGAGGAGGAGAATATTTTCGCATAAGAATCCGAGATATTCCCTGAAGGTATTGAGACAAAGCGACTGTGGTGAAGATCTCAGTTTGATCCAGTATGAGAGTTTCACGAGAACCCAGTATACTTTTTGCAAGTGCCAGCGAGGCTCGAGCTATAATCGATGGTTTCGTTGATACAAAATCTTTGTGGTAAAGTGCAACCTCGCAGATATACCGTGCCATATGCTCGACTTCAACACCATAATTACCCTCTGACAGAGCAATCTGGAGGAAGCTGTCGACGGTGGGATGGCCGATGCTCCATTCAAGAGCATTCAAGAGGTGCCACTCCATCTCTATGAACATTTGCTCTTCAAACAACGAGCAGCACATTCTTTCCAACTCTTTAATCAAGGGTACACGACCATTCCTCTCACCGTACTTGGCTGCGACGAGCAGCGATGCACAGCCAACGAGTTGATAGTGGCGTTTGAAAACTTCACGCCTGGAGCAATATCGGTCTAAGAGGTTGATGGCCAGAAATAGTGTCCCAGGAAGAAGCTGGAAAGCGTGATGGGCTTCGATCAAGAAGTCAAGAAAATAAGGTCGCATAAACCAACGAAGCTCGGGCTGAATGTCGATTGAATCAACAACTGGTCGTGTTAAATCCATGGCGACGTTAGCAAAAAGTAGGTAAGATAGGGAGCTACGGTGCTGGACCTCCATCAGTCTCATGTGCTTCATGATGTCTTCTAGGTACTCATCGAAAGTATTCTTGGATAGTTCATTCACCATAAGTTCAGAACGCAGTCTAGCAGTGATCTTGTCCTGTGTGCCTGCTAGTGCAGTGAACCTTCCACTATCGCAAGGCTCGACGGAATTGCTGTCTTGATGCTGATGGGGACATGGCACGGTGGCGGTCCTGCTTGCGTTGGGAATTGGCATCTTAGGAGTAGGCTGATGGGAAAACAGGACTATGAGAACAATAATCTCTTGGGGAGCTTCAGGACCGATTGGTCTTATAAAACAAGTGAGATTGCTTGAAAAGAGGGATATGAGAATGGGTTAAATGATCAGACGTTTGATCCACTACAGACCAGAAGCATTCAGGTAAGGTGATGGCTTCTGAAGGGTAGAAGGAAGCTCTATATATTTGAAGAACAATACTCATCGCGGCGCAGCAAGTCCGTCGTTATACCTCTTCAAGACCTGCTCCGATGTTGTGGTCTTTTCGGGGCGCAGCGTATTTCTCTATTATAGCCTCTCAAGCTTGAGAGCCTTGCGTGCGGTGCTAGGTCGACTGATAGAGAAGGGTTTAGCTAGTAATACAAACACTATTAAGACCTTGTATGCTCTCCGGTAAGACAGGGTGGCATTAGAGCATCCCTAGCTTCGATATGCTATTGCTTCAAAATGGATATCAGCTCGGGAGCTTGGAAAATGGTCCAAGCTGTGTGGGGCCGGTTGCGGCAGATCACCTCGGTCTACGGGAGTTAAAGCAGAATACAATTAACCTTATTCCTAGAGTTAGGCAGGAAGCTCTGATAGAACAGCATTCAATCGAGATTTCCCCAGGTTATGACTGCGGCTAAGATAGCATCATCCCATACCAAAATGTTGAACAAACTGTCGAATTTGTTGTTTGACGAGTAAGCAAATGGTAATAATTGTTGACAGTGCTACCAGGGCTGAGTGAAACTAATCTGTGAGGTTGGATATACTTGTATTGTAGGATGACGGGACTCTCGGCATTTGGATACATGAAAGAGTGGATAGGTTTGGATTCGGAGTTATGTTGATGTAGTAGATATAGATCCAGGAATTGTTCGACGTACTCGGCTACAAAAACATAAGTTAGTGGATCTTTGGAGCCAACAGCTGTCCATGATACAATGTTGTTTCCCCCTCCGCCCTCCCCCAAAAAGTCGCTCGTCCCAATCTTCTGCTTTTCTTTTCTTCTTTCAATCCTTCTAGAATCTTGCGACCCATCAACTTGTGGCAGTCGCACTACTAGCTTTCAGACATACCATATCAAATAACTTTGATGAAAGAACCTATCGTCTCAAGTGATTTTGTAACTTATATCCTATATATGCCGTCACGAAGCCTGCTGATCATACAGGAAGCAATTTGAAACCGTTCGAATGTTGAGAATGGCCATGGAAGTACAAAAGAAGGTTACTCCTGTAGCCGCACCACGGCAGGCGCAGAACTCGCTTGCCTACTGTAGCGCTCACTTGAGGAGTACGGTAAAAAGCAAGAACAAAATTTGCGAAGAGAAAGCGATTTGGCCTATTTTCGAGCTGCCATCGGTAAAAGAAAAGTAACAACTGAATCTGACTTAGAGTTCATGAGTAGCTATAGTTTGTTGATATGCATTATTCAAAGATTTGCAAAGAAAAATGGGAGTCCCCCGTCGAGGCGAGTTTTTCTTACATATAGAGCTTCACCACAAAAGACATCGGAAAGAGAAATATACTTCATGGCTGAGGAAAGCATGGTAGTAGGAAGCGACTTACGCTTCAAGTTCGAAAACATGGTTTACATTACATGAGTTGGAGCTTGGGCAGTTCTCAAAGGGTGATGGCAGGTGTTTTTCGATCGAAGGACGAAATTCACTTCTCCTGGGTATAGGAGGTGCCGAATTGAGGTGCTCTTTGTTTGTCTTGTCGAGAACACTCACCGACGAGACAGTGGCGTCATTTGTAAGCTCTCGTGAGAATATTGGCAGCTGTAGCTCCGGACTCGCTGGCAGGTTCAAAGGCAAATAGAGTCGTTGCCTCCATATTTGAGCATTATACGCCCTCATGTCCGCCAATTGCGCTTTGACAACCAGTCTATCCACTAACTTGGCATGGGCTTTTGTCAGGGTTTTCCGGACGAATTTGGTTGTGAGGATGCTGCACTTCATGTCCACATCTTCCCTGAGCCAAAGGCCACTTATGGGCATACCTAGCCCTAACTCCACGGCTTTTATTGGCTCTCCTGGCACAGATCCGCCAACTGTCCATCTTCCCTTGATGCTTAGTCCGAATGGAGCATAGACATGTGTTTGCAGCCCATCTGCCAGATTGTGAAAGCAGGCATTGTATGTAACTCTTCCGGAATGAAGTCCTATAGGAAGGTATCTAACTTTGTCAGTCATCTGGTACCATCTACAATGATATTCTTCAGGGGTAGCATCTGCTGGGGGATTAATAGAATGCCGTTGCTCAACCAGCGGGTTGAGATCTATCATCGCTAAATGATTGTGTAGAGCTTCAAGAACCGACTGTCGTGTGATACCGGCAGGCAGAGCCGTTACCGTTGTGAAGACTGTTCTCTTTGACATCAAGAATTGCTGTATTGTTCCAGCACGATTAAAGGAAATCTGTGATATAATACATATATCTATTCAGTCACCCCTGACCAAGGAAGCTAACAATCTGTGTTAATTTTAGATCAAAGCCAAACAAGCCGAAAGCTATGCATGCTAAAATTAGCACAACTTAAATTAAGACTATATTCCCTCGCCATTCCCAGCAAGTGCATATCAACTGAGGCAGTACTCTAAAAATATCCCGTGGGGCAAAGGACATGGAAGTAGATTTCAACAAAACATTGTCATCATTTTCCAAATCATATTCCAGCCTTTGCTCAAACTAGCACTCTCCTAGGTTGGAATGGAAAAAGACTTGCGAGCATGGGCAATATCTAGCACCTAAGAGAAGTAGACGTTCGGTAGCGCTGTCGTACTACTCAGTGTTTGATGTTCTGTCTATTTCCAAGTCAAGAGCTTAACAATTCCCTGATGAAGATACCAAGATGCATAATGTAACGGTTTCATATCTTCATAATCCCTTACTTCCGTATTTGCCTCTGCCTTGAGCAACAGCTGCACGAGGTCCTCAAAGCCCAACAAGGCTGCCAGATGTAATGCTGTTCTTCCTTGGTCATTTCTGGCTTCAATATCGGTGTTTTCAGCCAGTAGTCGATTGATTTCCGACCTATCACTCTTCATAATCGCTTGATGTAACGGCGGCATATTATCCTTCGACTGTGAATCATCTTTGTTGCTCATTCTTGGTGCTATTGAGTGTAGTCCAGCGACTTGAAAAGCATAAGTTATGCGGCTCTTTGTGAATGATATTAAAATGTTTACCTATGAGAAAAAAATTGCACATCAGCTTTCACCTGGACCATGTCCCCTGGATGACACCAATGTGTCATGAACCAATGTGTCATGATTACATGTTCAAGCAATGCGTCACACACAGTCTACCTATTTGAACAGTCTTTTGCGGGCGAAAGCTGAAAATATGAAATGTCCGGCAGTCTTAACGATGTTTTCAAAGTTTGGACATCTTCCGAAAGAAATACGCATAAAAATCTGGACGTATACAGTGACGCCTCGAATTGTTCCTATCAGATGCCGCCTTATCAGAAGCTCACAAGAAGCTAAGATCGGAGATGAAAGATTTCCTCTCAAGGTGTAGCCTCCCAAGCCTGTTTCAGATATGTCAAGAGGCACGTGGAGAGGGATTTAGAATATACCAACCAATCTTCAGCACTTATCATTCCATTACAGGTGTTCTGCATAATCAATTCCTGGACACAATTTATCTCTCCTGGTCTGAATTCTGCTTCGCGGAACGTGAGACTATCCCTAGAATATCTATGATCCCTAATTTCATTGCCACGGTACCTGCAAGAGATATTAAGGGTCTTAAATATTTAGCAGTAGATATTGAGATATGGTGTAATGCTTGGCCAACTACAAATGACGGTAGAAAAGTTAGCAGGTTTGAAAGCTTGAAAGAATTGACAATCGTGTATGACGGCGGTCAGCTTCCAAGAGGGTCTTTAGTCGAAGAAGATATTGACATATCGAGCGAAGCTCCAGAGACACCCTTTTGGCTGAATCATCTACACGCTGTTATCAAGGCACGTTTGGAGGAGGAAAATGGAAGGTTCCCAGATTGGGAAATACCTCAGTGGAAGTTGAAAAAATTGGGGGTACGACCAAACATATGAAATATCTCTGTAAATAAGCTGCCTCGCTCGAAAGCTTGCAGAAATCTGATTAGTTGAATTACACCTCCTTATCTATCCATTGCAAATCAAATCTCCCTTCGCAAGCTTGATAATTCTTTAGTGCATCTATAGCTGCCTCAACATCAGTTGCTTCCGAAATGATTTTCTGGTTCCTCTCATTTACAAATCCAGCGTCAACAGCTTTAGAAACCCAGTTCATCAGACCGTCCCAATACCCGTCAGCATTAAGAACAACTATTCCTCGATTATGAATACCAAGTTGATTCCATGTAACAACCTCCATCAATTCTTCAAATGTTCCATATCCACCAGGTAATGCAATAAATCCGCTTCCAGGGCCACCCGAAACCACCGCCTCCGCCATCAATCGCTTCCTTGAATGCATATCTTTAACGACGGTTGTCCTGCCATATATTTCCTCATTTGGAATATCCTCAAAATCCATTCTTTGCTTATACTGAAGGAGTGGAGCTGGGATGATACCGTGGACAGCCGCTGGTCCAGAAAGGTACACTAAAGTCCGTGCAATTTCCCCCATCAAGCCACTGGTGCCACCCCCATAAACAAGCTTTATGTTGTGTTTATGCAAAGTTAAAGCAAGTGCACGCGCCGTTTTGACATATACGGGCGAATTTCCCGGTGATGCCCCACAGAAAATCGAGATTGTCGGTTGTAGCGACTTCGAGCGTAACAACGACATCGATCTTTTTTGGAAAGGATTCATCATTATTGTTGATCCTTTGCACTTCCGAGGGCAAGAGTAAATGGACTTAAATTGCTTGCCTTACTCCAGAAGAGCAGAGGGCACATATATAGAACTTTGCAATAACCATTGCCGCATCTATCTACCGTGAAAAACTCTTTCCTGCCGGCATGCCCGACGGGCATACCGATATCTCATAAGTGGCTTAATATAACAGATATCACCGTACCTATCAACAATTATTGATTCAGTGTGTAATAATAGAAGTTGGAGGGCGTCCGGCGAATCGGTTTTGTTCATACTAAGCTTCGGCCACGTCACTTCATCGCCGTCATCAGAATGACTGGGCGTTTTGCTATAGCCGCTTTCCTATCTGGGGGGTCACTGATGATATTCGTTCTTCCTGATGACAGCTTTTTTTGTATTGTATTCCAGGATGAATGTACTGTAGTCCACGCATTCATACTAGAATTTTTATCTGTTGCGGGACTTTCCCTGCTATCAACTTTTTTAAAAACATATTTCATATGGCAAGATCAATGTACCACTGGTTGATATCTAGACATACAGAGTTCCGTGCAATTGATATTAATCATATGTGACATGCTGCGCGCCGCGTATCAAGCTCTCGATAGTATACCCTGACCCAATTTACACTTTGCAAGGAGGAAAGCACAAGTACTCATGAGCATTGCTGCACCAGTAAATACTTGCAGTCCTACAAAACTCTTATGATAAAGTTCTATAAGTTGGCCACCAACTGGGTTTCCCAATAACACAGCTAAAGATATGACTGCAGATTGTATACCAATTCTCGTTCCATTTTGACTTATGATAGATATTTGACCTACAAGTGCCGGAGCAAGTGAGGTGAACGCACTTGCAAATAATCCGTATAGGCCAGACAAACAGATGAACTGCATTCGTTGATAACAGCCACACCGTGAGAACTAGAATGCCAGAAGCCGCTGTAGCGATGATAACCATATTGAACCGGCCGATACGGTCAGCTATATAGCCTTGTAATACACGGCCAAAGAGACTATAATCTGTTAGCGTGAATATGAGACGTTTTGATTCAGTAAACATTCCTCGTGGAGTTCAAGACAACTACAAGATAGCTGGCATCAGCGGCTGATATTCCAAATGTTTCAGCTTGCACGCTGATAAAGTTAAATGGTAAAAACATCGCGGAACAAAATAGAAAGCTTCCAAGACACACAAGTCCAAATGGATACTCTCTGAGTGGAGCCGTGAATTGAGCAAGGCGAACAGGACTCCGTAACGGTCTTGAGTGTGACGCCACTGTCATATTGGCAACCATAAGCAGGATGAACATCAAGAATATTATGCTCCGCACGGTCCAGCCAAATCCAATACGTGAAATTAAGCCACTTATCATCGTTGGGTAGATGATGCCACCAAGACTTGATCCACTACTCATGACACCAAGTGCAAGGGCTCGGTTCTTTTCAAACCAGGAGCTAACGCAAGTAACTCCTATTGAATGTTAGAACACTTGCTACGAAGCAGGAATTCTTACCAGAATAATAGATAGCACTGGTACCAATAGAACTGCATACTCCTTGTGCCAACAGTACTTGGTAGTATTTATTGGCTATGGACATCATCAAGAGGCCGAAAAGTTGCATAGCAGACCCAAAAGCTAACACTAGTCGTGGACCATGACTATCAATAATCCCACCAAAGACAGGACCACAGGCGAAGATCATAAAGAGTTCAGTCGAAGATATCCATGCGATTTCAGATGGAGAAGTACTTGGAAATGCTGTCTTTTGATAGTAATCTTGGAATACGCCAATGCCTTTGAGCCACGTTAGCTACTTCAAAGATGAGGGTTTATTGCAAATTACAGTTGATCCAGCCAAAGCTACAAACCATACAGCAGCCCCCCCCCAAAACCACTATCCAGGCTTGCAATCCTCCATCCGGAATACATTCTGGAGATTGGACTAAATCGACTTGCGGAGGGCTGTGAACAGAACGGTCTTCTGTGGAACAAAGAGTCTCGCCATCCTTTTCCCAATAAAAAGTAATGGTCGACTCGGCCGGTGAAGAGAAATTTGAAACATCCATAGAGTAGCATTACACACAAACTGGAAGAGAGCCGAAGGAAGTGAGTAAGACAGGCCGGTGAATTATGGACTCTGATAAGGAAAGCATTGAGTGACATAAAAAGTACAAAAATCTCCAGACAAACGTTGTCGGTGCTAACGAATATGCTGGCCACACAAGTAGTGGAGCAGATGACCGACAGAGGGGCCCAGTACTATTGATTCAACATATTTTTTCTAAAAGTAGATTTCAGAAGCTCGAAAAGACTCCATGCACTACTTCAGCTCAGACCATACCTTGTTTTCCCGAGATGTAAGAGGATAATGTTCCCGTTGCTGTTGTAAGGTACGTTAGCTTTTATGGTCATCATCAATTAGCTTGTGTTGAGTCTCACTTTTACTGCCATTTATTTCTGCTTCCTCCCACCTTTTGCTGTCCAAAAACCTTTGCGTGGAGGTTTGCATTTCTTTGAATCCGAGATGAAAATCACGGCGAGAAAGACTATAATCCAACCTAACATTTTGGGTTTTCTTGGTTTGTTGATAAACTGTGACGCGTTGTTCTGAAGGCAGGGATTTTTGAATTTGAGTATTTATCGTTGGCTTAAGCACGAAATATTATATCAACGCCGAGTGTCAGCTTTATGTACTGGTCTAATGGAGCCGCAGGTGAGCCTTTGCTGCCTCCCAATCCACCCATATCATGAGTGGTAAATTACGCATTTGGGTTGTCGCCTTGTGATCAGCTGGGCATGAAAGAAACTATCGACGGGAAGGCAGTGCTTGACACAAAAGCTTACAAAGGTATTACCAGATATTCCAATGCTTAAACTTGCTAAACTGATTCCCAGGCAACTGCTACAGAGCCGGCCTTCCTGGAATCTTTAAAGCAGGGCTCAAAAACTACCGCACTTACGGCATGAAAAGGCTAGTCTCATTGATCAGAAGTTCCTTTCTGCCATCGCCGAATTACTTCAGCCTGCGATACTACCTGGGTTCTTATGATGCAATGTATCTATACGCCTGCAATTCTTCTATTCGAAGATTGCAATCCATATCAAGCAACTGTGTGAGTATGTCACTTGCCTTGTGAAGTACAGGTTTATTACTTGGCTATGAGTATCTCAGTCATTCACCTTTAGCTGTGTCGGCTCAAATATATCTCCGTCGAAGCTCTCCTGGCTATACTGCCGAGCTAGGGCACGCACCAGAACGCCTCACTTGCCTCGAGACGCATGTTGACCTTGTTTTAGTGCCAAAACCCTGTTGGCTACAGTCGGCATGCTGTGGCTATGTGTGGGTGAAATGATGCACCAGGGAATTTCTGTGCAGCACCTAATGCCGCGCCACTCTATAAATGGATTCGTTCACAAAGTCTCGTAAGGCTCCTCTCGCATTCTATTTAATCAAGGCCTCCTCCATTCTATTCAAAAATCAATACTTATTAAGTCCAGAGCATTGATTGTCTCCGTTAACAGCTCTCAAGGTAGGTGCCCAATATCTTATATCTTCGTAATTGGTACTGACTGAAATATGTAGCATTATTGCACCTCGGAAATAGAGATATCTAGAAGAATTCAACATAGCCACACGGAGTTTGGTCCACTAGAACATATTCACTACATTTGCGTGAGAGAAAAACCAAGCCGGGACCATGGACGACGTCAACCATTATTCCAAACAATATCTGGCGTCCAGTTCCCAATCCCGTGGCTTCTCAATGTCTTCATCAGACAGTAACCAACCTAGGAATATTACAAGATTACTGCCAACCGGTCACGAAGTACGAGAAGCACCAACATCCTTAGGGGCCTACTACCAAGAACGGACATTTCAACATTCGCTGCCGACGAATAATCTGCTATATCATCCAAGCTATGTGCGAGACCAATTGCATCAAAACATGGATACATATAACTTAGATCGCATGGGCGATATCACACAACCGATACAGAACGTCGATGATCCTACTCCGCACTTTCGAACACGGCAATCTTCAGTGATGCAGACATTGTCAGTCGATGCCACACCCGACGAATCTACCAGCGCTTTTGCCTTGCAAGGCCTTCAGCATAATGGCTCCTTAGGTTACCCCGACCTGTATCAACAGCAACAGATTTCCCAACCTCTTATTCCAAAAAGTCATGCGTACGGCATAGCGATAGGAGCAGAGATCACGGAGGAAGAGGGTTTCCAGCGACAAGGTCCTGGTATGGAAGCTGCTTACAACTCATATCAATCTGCTTTGAAACAGATCTTCCAGAATATCATGAATAGGCGCCTGAGAGAGGCCAGTCAGTCTCTGCTCGAGGTATCTGAGTGGCTCCTGGGGCATGTCGGAGATCTTGGTGGGTACTCGTTCACCTTATCCAATCCCGCCCACTAATTGTTTTTGATCCAGGTCTTACTGTAGATGAAGTTTCTCTCTACAGTGATAGGATCCGTCTCTGGGGCGAACTCAACACAGCATGGCTCGGTATTTTTCAAACACAGAAAGACATTCTTGAGTGTGGACAGCAAATACACTACCCCGAAACCTTAATGACCCAAGAATTCATCAAAAAGATGGCAAAGGACTTGATCAGAATGTGTGATGCTGTGGAGAAGCACGGTCTAGTCGACTATCAGTATGGGGTCGCGGAGGAACAAATCATCATGAGTGAGTTTTTTCTCAACAATGTTCACATAGTAATGAAAGTTGATCTCATTTTTCAGTTCTTTCGGAATGCCTCGATATTCAAGAGTCAAGAGAGGGCCTCATCAAAAACGTTGGCATGAACCGGGAACCGCTTTGAAATTCTTCTCAACTCACAGTTCAATTTCGTTCCGTTATAGCGTTGCGGCTGCGATGGTTCTTTTATGTGATACTGTACTATAAGAGGTGGACAACAAGATGTATGGTATACCGTAAGCGCATTGCAGCTTGATGGTAACTCAAGCCAAGAACGAAGTCCACAAGCAGCAGATGTTTTATTAAAGTATCTCACAATTGTGAAAATTTTCAATGCCTACTATAGCGCTGACGGTCAGCCCAGGGATTAATCAAACATACTCTCTCTTTCGTTCTCAACTTCTTGTCAGCTGCGTTTCTAACAAAAGATTAAAATAAATCACAATGTCAACATATTCTCATCTTACAGTACAATTCAGGTTCAGCGTCCGGAGGTCGACATTGAAGTTTTACGTTCAGCCACAGTGAGTCATCATGCGCTAGCACCATTATGGCTAGCTGAAATTTGACATTATGCCTAAGGCAAACATTTCAATCCTGAGTCATGTAGATCGGTGCTAACGTTGGCTTAACAAAGCTTTGAAATATAAGTATTAGACAGCCCATCAAAAGGAGACATTAGTACAGATTATAATATATATAACGTCCCTCCCTGCGTAGCGAGACACCCTGTGTGCCGAGACAGACCAATGAAATCGTAAGGATTCTGACTTTTTCTCCGTAATATCTCTATTAAACCAACAACAATAAAAATTACTCATATTCAGAGTTAGTAATATGTTCGTCACACTATTCCTCTTAATACAGCGATCCATTAATCTCGAAATCCATCCAATTTCATTGGTCTGTCTCGGCACACAGGGTGTCTCGCTACGCAGGGAGGGACGTTACCGTAGTCTTTAATATATAATAGTTCGTTGACTCTATACTCTCTAATAAAAGAAGAGTTAACTTTGTATACCTTCT
>LLCD01001155.1:0-12426 GCA_001414355.1 Hymenoscyphus salicellus
TAGCTTCTTACTCAACATGTATAAGTACTCGAGGACATCTTCCTCTTTACACTCTCTTAGACAGACAAAATACAATCACTCTTTAGATGACAATACATTTGCAAACACAATTCAACAAACTTCAACAGCAAACATTCCTCAGCCAAAAAAAAGATTCATCTCCATACAATTCAAAACTGGCCCCGCCGAACAGAATGCTTCTCCCAACTATTCTTCTTTTGATTGCCGGCGCCGCAGCATGGACAGTCCCTGAACACTTTGGCAATGGTGTCTACGAAGTATCTCTCAGCGACTCCGGAGAGCACATCCACACCTTCATCGCCAACATCACCGACACAAAATTTGACCCAACCAGTCTAGATGCTGCTCCCTTGGTGAGCAGGTGGAGCAGTGCTAAAACCTCTAGGGATCTCATTGGTATGTTGGAGAGAAAGATGTCAAAGCCATCTCAGCTAATGATTACTAGGACCAAACAACATCTTTTGCGCCAACGTCGGCCTTGTTAAGTCAGACACAGATAACGCGAACAACAACATCGATTTTCAGTGTGGCAATGGCAACCCACTTTCTTCCCAGAAAGACAAATATGCCATCTTCAACAATGTCGTTTCATACGTCTGTAACTTTTCCAACAGCCCTAATAACTGTTTTTCCAGTGAGCGGAAAGATGCTGATAAGAAGATTTCTGCCACCTGCGGGTTGTATATTGCTGGCGATGACACGGTGCCTGACCGCAGTATTTGCTACGGGTATCAAGTAAGGGTATCAAATTTCTGTGGACGTGGTATATAAGCACGGAACACAGAGAACAAGGTATGCTTCAATCTCAAACTTCATATTCCTCGGCAACTTTGTTTCAGAGGGTAATGTTGAGGTTCTGCTGTGATAGTTTTCTTAGCGGTGGATGGTGGGCAAATTGACTGTAATTCAACATTACTAGGAGTTTTGGGGTTTTTATTTAGTTCTATACTGTCCTTACAATTTATCTTTTCCTTCTCTTGAAGCGTGTTCAATCTCTTCTCTCTCACTTGTTTATTTAAAGTTATCAACAAAGCCTAAGAGTATTAGCATGTGGAGGTTGTTTGCCTGAAGCTTGCAGAGAAACTTAGAGGATCATTTCACACAACCTGAGAAGAGTCCTAATTTGTCTTGTAATGCTTATATTATGATATATTCATCATTATAAAAGCGCAATATAGGATAACTGTTTAATTTATTCGCCTACATCGATTTTTTCGAGTGGGAAGAAGTACACACCTACAGGCAGATGTAGCGGCGCATATCACGCGACAGGTCACAGAACAAGTATGTGTTCAGAGCAACTTGAGTACGTATATGAACACTACACCGAAGCCGTCAACACAAAAAAACAGGTTGAGTGATCCTCATTTCAAGGAACTATAAATGAGTCATCTTGCCATAATACCATGAAGATAAATAAGATTGTGAAGTTGAATACTGCTTAGAGGCAGCTAAGCCTATAGAGTGCCCACCAAGAGAGCTTTCAAGGGTTTTCTGCAACCTTTGTCTTCGCAATACAACAACTTTTCTTTTGACAATATGCGAAGATATCCCAATAAAGTTACCCTAGCATCTCAAACTCTCCAACGATGCTCTGCGGAGCTGGCAACGTGAAGTTTGGTACATAGGTAATGAAGATCCCGACTGATCGTAAGAAATAACACTGAGGTTTTCGCAAAGCTTAGCTGCGAGGGGACCACGGGGAGTTTATATGTAGGGGCTTGGTGGATTGTTAGTTTGATGTCAAACGGGTAACTGTCAAATATTGTCTAGACTAGCTAATGGGCCTAGTAATTATGAAATACCGTTTTATTCTATTAGATGGGAAGTGCTCGAACTTGGACTTCGCTTAAACACTAACAAACTCATTCGAGTCTCCTGCTGGATAAACTTTGATTTTCTCGTCTTTCATCCGATACACGCATTTAAGGCTGTTTTGGGAAACATTTGTATTTGCTGGCTGGTTACGTGTGCTCACTCGAAATAGCCGTCTTTTTGCTTATCAGACGCCTCCCTGCGAGCTCAAATTAATAGTAAAGTATTGAGAAAGAGCCAGAAGAGACAAAGAATCAACCAAGAAGGTAGCCAGCGCAGTGTCCGATAAGCTAACCAACTTTATATCCAAATCCTGCTTATCCTTCACCAGCGTCGTGTTGTGGGTCGTCATCTGCCCAGGATTCAGAGTTGGAGCCAGGGCTTGACTGGAGGCTTTGTTGCGGGTTTGATTGAAGGTTGATTTGAAGGTCCAAATGAGTGTTCAATGGGGTGAGGGGTCGTGCGTTGAGGGTATTCGTAGGTTGATTCCCTCGTACAGGGTCTTCGCGATCGTTGGGCTTGAATTCCTCCCTAATGGAAGATTTGTTGATCTCCTCCGGCCGGGCTTGGGCAGGTGGTCTTGCTTGTTCTGGAGAGAGTCGATGGCTTAGTGGACGACCCTGGTTGTCTATTTGTAGGTGTGGTTCTAGTGCCCCTTCTGGTTTTATAAGTTAGTGCTTCTTCTGGCTGTGGTTCCTCTTCTGGAGCTTCTGCAAAGCACGGAGGGGCTGCGGCTGCCTCCTCTGAGCCTCGGGCTGCGGCTTGGGCATTGTCCCTTGCTTTCTTTGCACGTCTTTCTATCTCGATCTCGCCAACATCGTTCTGCTGTGCGAGTTTATCACGAGTAGCCTTTGTAGCTCGATCGACAGGTTCGCTGATAATACAATGACGAATCGAGTCCTGAGACTCGCGTGGACGTTTGGACGGCATCGGAGTAACACAACACAGTATAGGTTGGTTATGCAGAAGCTACGATTAGTAATAGAGTAGTTGTTAATAAAACGTGGAATATACAACGTGCTAACTTGCTAGCGTAGTACTAGCGTCTCACGCGATTGGCTAGTCTCTTAGGGACTCCGGTATCTCACCTCTTGACAGTGGTAGTTCTTGCGTCTTAGCCTTCTTTACTCATCATAAAGTCCTTCCAAATTTGAGAAAGATCTTGGCGTGACTTAAGCCATATATATTATAGTGGAAAGTTTAGGACTCGTTTGGCTGGCGCTTTCTATGTTGAATGTACCACTAAAAAGTAGACAGATATCTCTTCCATTGAACTTTGAATAGAGGCCTCTATTCGATTCGAGGCTCCTTGGCCACAACACCACTACTATTATGCTACTATTATTCCTTAATACAGTATACTTGATCATGACCCTGTGTGAAATGTTAATTAAGGACAGCCTCGATCGCAGGTAGCGATAGTATATTTCAAGAAACACTAGGCACGTCAACATACGCTCGCAGGGAGAAGTAGGTTATAGAGCTACTCAAGAAACACCCAAAACATCGAACATTAGAAGAGGTAATTAGTAAAAATCAAGCAAACGCAGTACACGAGTACGGCGGAACAGGTTACGATCTTCCTGTATGCCGAGCTCGTGAGGAAAATCTCTATACAATCACTAATTCACTCTGTAATCACTGTCTCTGGGCTAAACCTTCCGATTGGGACTTCACTAGAAAAGAGCCTAACGAATAGAAAGGACCTTGCTGAGTCTATTCAGGGCGATTAGGGGCTTAAATTGAATAAAGGAAGGTGCCAGCCAAACAAGCCTTATTCAACAATTTTTCTTTTTAGAATATTTGAGTTTATTAAAAGAGATTACTAAACTCAAATAAACTAAAAGCCTTCTCTTTCTTTTTATATTTCCCTAAACAATTAGAACAGTATAATTTATTATATACACTTATAATTCAAGGTTAAACTTCTTTTTCCGAGTTTCATTAGATCTTCCTTTGTATATTTTCATTTCTTCTAAATCTGAAGAATATATTATCCATGGCATCTACTTAAAAGTATTAGACAAAATAATGGTTTACAGTATTCAACTACTCGTTTTTTTCTTATTCTTATTTCTCTAGACTTTTAGAAGAAAATAGTTCAAAAGCTTAAGTTACAACGATTATTTTCACTATACTACTCTTAAAAGAAACAAACTTGCGGTATATAAATTAGTTTACCTTGATTATGTTAACTGTTTAGGTTATTAAAGTTAATCTACTAAGAAGACGATGTATTAATAAGTAGATGAACTAGAAAGTCTACATGTTTCTTTTAATCTTCAGATACTATAAATGGACAGACAATAGTGAACTCTAGGCTATATCAGTTAATACAAAAAACAATTAAATTAGCGCTTATGCGCTTAGATTTGCGTTTTGATTGGGCCTAGAGGATGAACCATCATCCCCTTAAGCGAGCTTCTCTCTTAAAACTCTTTACAAGACCTCCCAATTGCAAATTTCATATCAGCGGTCAGCATTAAGCGCACTAAGGATGCGCGACATATCAAATCTCCCAGAAATCAGCACCCAGCCTGATGCACGCTTTTAACATCGCGCCCAATCTACAACTCTACAACACCTCACACCAACTTCTGACCAACCGATCTTACACATCTTGCACCACCACCACTAATCACCATGCCTGGAAAGGAGTAAGTACCAAGTCGATCTTGTATTATATCAATTGAATTGACTAACCAGGTCTAGCAACTCTTCCTCCTCATCGCATGCAGGGGACATGCATCCCAAAACCGACCGTGAGTTCATCTCAATCAAATTGGACAACATCAAGTTAATCTACCAACCAGTCCCCTCCCACGACAACTCTCACACCTCCACCTCCTCCTCCGCAAGCTCTGTTACCTCGGTCTTCTCGGCCATGACGCGAGGCCAAATCCTTCCTCGTGAGGACAAGCCCGCTGCTGCCGTTACCACCAGCGACGACGAGGAAGAGGATGGAGACTTTGTCTTCATCGGAAAGGATGTCGAGGCCATGAAGGCAAGAGACGACGACGACGACGACGGGACTTCTTCCTCTTCTGGCTCGTCTGGTGGAGTGCGGCTATCGAAAAGACAGTCGTCCCATGATGAGCCAGAAGAGGGCGAGAAGCTCCCAGAATACGGTACGTTACTTCAATCCCTTCAATTTGATTTCTAATTGTTCGATTCATTTTCTCAACTCCCCACGAATAAGAGAATAAAACTAACGGACATCAGACGAGGACCTGGCCACGGCCTTGTTGTGTGAGGAAGACGAGGAATGATCGCCGCCATTGAAAGCAAGCTATTTACATGATCAGCCCACAGCTGGGTCCCACAGCTGCTTCCTATTTCTGTTCGCTTGCCACTGTACCACGAAATGCGGAGGCAGTGGAGAAGTTGTGTCAATTGGATTTCTGGCTGGTTGAGGAGGATACAATTCATGAATCAATATGGAACAAACAACTACCAATTTCCGTCGGCGGGCTCAACGTCTTTTCATTGTCCTCTTCAAATGCTCTCGAGCCGACGTTTTCAGGGGGGGGGGTGGAGGGAACCGGTTTATCTGGGAACTCTCGTCTGGGTCGAAGCCAAGGAGTTGAAGGAACATTATGCTGAGGAACATTACAAATGGTTGATGGTGTATTCCCAAGGTGCTGCGGGTACTGCGAATGGCACTGTGCAAGTTTTGGGGAAACTGGAAGGGCAAGAAAGACCGCACCGCAGAGCATTATTTCCTTGGTGATGATTACTATAGACAAAAGCAGGCAATGGAAAAGTTTTTGCTTTGTGAAAGATTTTCATTATTCGCGATTGAGGTTTGTGTATACACATACTAGTAACTTCTCCCATTTCCCATGCCTAGCAAAGTTCCGCAAAATCATAAATTTCTCTCAATCATACATTCCTCCAATTACAAACCCCTAAACTAATATGCTGCACTCTGCTTATAAAAAGCATCCGGTCCACCTGGTGGTGCGCTTGGTGCAGAAGGAGCTGCACCTTCTGCAGTCCCAGGTCGCTGATAGGCTTTATATTGACTACCAGATGGAGGAGCCCCTTGGCTAGGTAATGTTTGTCTCGAGTCGAATGGTTGGCCGATGTTTGGATATCCTGCGCTACCCGAAGGAGGTGGCACAGTTGAAGTCTGAGGTGGTTCTGGAGGCGCGTAACTAGGTTGCTGTTGGTGAGATTGAGATTGAGGTGGTCCACCATATGCGGTATAATGTTGGACTGGAGGCTGTTGGTTAGTAGGTGGTGCGCTAGCGGAGTACGGATCGTCATTCGAATAAACCGATGCGCTGTATTGTGTGTTCACTGGGGAATCGTAAGAAGAAGTGGCAAGTTCTTGTGGATTATTAGAATATGTGCTCAGAGGTCGAACACTAGGTTGGACTTGGTGTGGAGGGTATTGGCTTGGGGGTGGAGAAGAGGTCTGAAGTGGAGCGGGCTCGCTAGCGGATGGAATTCGAGGAGTCGCATCGCGCTGTGGATACTGTTGCTGTTGAGGGGTCGCATCGCGTGGTGGGTATTGTTGTTGATGAGGCTCAGAAGGAGCTTGCTGTTGCTGTTGCTGCTGTCTTTGTTGTTGGGTCACGACATAGAAAGGAGCAGGAGTGCCTGTCTGAGGTTTAGGCGCGCCATAACCTTGTGGGGAGGATGGTTGTTGAGGATAAGGGTGCTCTACCACTCTATTAGCATTCCATTTCAAATGCTCATAAAACGTGATTTTTACCTTGGGGATTTGGTGTATAGTATCTTTGAGCGTCTTGTTGAGGCGGGGCGGCTTGAGGTGGGTATCCCCCACCATATCCAGGTTGGCGCCCGTATTGGTAGCTGGGTTGAGCTTGTGTCATCGAAGCATCCAATAGATTCTCATAATCTCGACAAGACTTGATAAATCTTTCGTTGAGTTGTGTAAAATCATCTAATAATTTTTAGTAGTGCACATAACTTGGATTCTTATATGGCGAGTTACCTTTTCTCTGAGAATATTTACCAATAAGCTCGATGAGCTTTGGACGAATAGCTAGTGTCGAGTGATACAATTTCTGGGAAATGTGTTAGCAAAATAATGAAACAAAACCAGGCAGAACATACTGTAATTTCCTCGTTATCTCGAACATTGAGATCCGAGGTCGACGTGCTTAACAAGGTAAGAAGCTTCTCAACATTTTTTATCTCCGCAAAGACCTCTTGTTCCATCTGAGCCTCTCTCTGTAATTCTTCTGGTGTAGGATCTGCCAATTTCTCCACATAATTTAGAGGGAAGATTCCGGTTTGGCCCCTCAAGAAACCCTTCCACCAATCCTTGAATACAGATTCGAGAACTGCAATGATATCTCCCTTTCGAAAACTCAACTCTTCCGGTTCGCTAGCTTGGAAATCGAAAAGTGCGCGGACGCGTGAAACTGTGGCAGCAGTTGTCCCAGAAGGCACTGTACTTTGTTGTGCAGCAGGTTGAGCAGATGGGCCAGGAATAATATTCGAAGGTTGTGACGATTTTGCCTGCGCCTGTGTGGCCTTGTCTTGGATTGATAGCTTCAATGCCATTTGTAACTCTTCCTCTTCCTTCTGCCGATCCACATCCGTAAGTCGACTCTTCGAGGGGGCCGAAGGAGGATGTAGATTCGGATTCTGACTCTTGAGTCGCTGGTACTGGTCTCTCATGATACCAAGATCAGGGTCCTTGAACATCTCCGCCCATTCTGCCATTCTCTCGAGGATCTTTGCTTTTACTTGTTGGTGACTGTTTCGGTCGTTGGCTAATCGAAGTAGGGCGTCTGTAAATGCTCTCGAGGCAAGTTCCCGGTGCATCTTTGGTCCACAGTTTTGGCTAAGGGCGTTGGCAAGCTGTAGCAAACATTAGTAACAGTAGTTGGTTGCCTGTAAGAATATCTGACCTCAAGGGTATATAGCTGCACATTCGCATTCCTATGCGCCAACCGCCTTATCATAGTGGCCACAGCATCCTTCGCTCCGCTATCCTCTGTAGTCACCTTGTCGCAGACATCCATAATATACTCCCAGTTCTCCGAGGTGAGATTCTCGTCGGTTGCCTTGGCTGTAAGGAGCCGTTAGTCTCGTTGCCCTTTCTTCGCAGATGACCTAGAGCCTCTTCCCCACCCTGACTTACCAACGACATCGTCAAATGCGTTCTGCTGTGCGCGGAACATCTTTGCTGGATGTTTACTCTATTCAAGATATCAGAAGCCCACTGCGGGGGAAATGACGGAAGGTAAATCAAGTTCAAAGAAGACGTATGATCGATCGGATGTGTGAATGGGGGTTGCTGTCTGGAGCTGGCGAAAATATAAACAGTTGGTGAGAAAGTACCCTTTGAGTGAATGGGGTGTTGGGAATCGGTTTAGATGCGTTCAGGTTCGCGATGGTGGTGTGGAAGGCTGAGTGAAGCTACCACGGGCCGGTTGAGGATTTGAGGTCATTGCTTCTTTAGCGGGACGTCTGTTCACTATAGTGCAGTAGCCGCTCGCTAATCAAGCCCCCAGAAAAACGTCACCCCTCTTGCGTGTTCCACCCCAGCCAGAAAAACGCCTCAAATTAGGCTTCCATCATACTAAAATATTCCCAAGAATATTTAGGTCAAGTAAAATAGAGCTGTTTACTACTGCTTTTACTCCCAATTTCAAGAGGTATCAAAAAATTCAATCCTTTGGCCTAGTACATTAGGTAAAGTTGGATAATAAAACCTCGGTTCTGTCACGAGCATCAGAGATTTACAGTAAGAGGTTTTTGAGATGCAATTAATTTTTATGATTTTATCCTACAACAATAGTATGGGAGCCTCCAGCCGCGGTCAGAGCGATACCCTCTCCCACTATTTTCGCCTTCATCTCTCCCGAAAGATCTTTTCCATCAATCTTAATCCTCGGGAATTCTCCCTTGGCCAAAACAGGCAAGACAAGAGTACCAGTAGTTCCCTCAGGAATATTAAACCCCAATGTATATCCTCCTTCCTTAATCTCCCAACTGGCCTGGAACTTACCCAACTTCGTCACAAATCCGCCTTCGACTGTCTTCAAATCTCCAAACTGCGGTGCAAGTCTCCAAGTTGTCCCTACAGGACTAGTAATACTAAGGCCCAAAACAAATTCCGTCAGTGCACTCGTGGGACCCGAACTCCATCCATGGGCATGGGAAATATAACTTGGGTCATTGGCGTATCCTCTAGTATCGCGATATCCGAAAGATCCATCGGTTAGATATCCCTCGATGACTGTACTCTCCGTTCCATTGGGATTGTTGAGATACCAGCCCCAACCTGTTTTAATTAACTCAAGTGCTCGAGAGGTTTGTCCGATTGTGAAATGGCCCTGGACTTCAAAACTTGAGATAAAAGGTGAGATATTTCGAGGAAGTTCAGGGGTTTCGGCACCAATCGGTGTCCAGTTTTTGAGAAGGTTGGTGGATATGGTTTCTGCTTTTGAAGGGCTGTCTACGACTGAAAAGAGAAGGGCCATGCTGTTTGCATCTTGTGGGTAGAGTGTGGTGGCTGTTGCGTTATCCTTGAAGGATCCGTAGGGCGTGTCGAAACAATATTTGTTGATTGCTACTTTTAGTGAGGCGGCGCGTGTTTTCCAAGTTTCGCTGAGCCCTGTAGTGTCATCCATCCATGATGAAAGGTCGGCCCCAGTAAGCAGTGTTCGGTACAATCTATAAAATGTTAGAAACTCATCTTTGAATCAAAATGGACGATTTCTTACATCATGTTCGCTTGACTGTTGTTATAGCCAGTTTGCCATCGTGCCCAATCTCGGAGCCCTGTGACATTCAGGAGACCAACTGAATCGACTTTTCCATAGATAAAATCCATTGCTCTGAGATACTTGTCCCAGTTTTGTGAAAGCCAAGCTGTATCGTTAGTGTAAAGCACGTAATTATATGAACCGATCATAGTCCACACTACAACTAATCAGTCTCTTGTTGTTGCGCATGTGGCTACTAGTACTTACTATGATATGTATCACTTCCTAGCTGAAGCAGGGGCGGTCCCGCTTCAGGAAATGATCCATCTTTCGGATTCTAAGAATTATCAGTACTCATCCTCCCCAAAGACCACGAAAGACAAACCTGATAATCATACATAACCTGCAGCGCATTCCTAATAGAATCAAGCTCCCCGGTACTGACATGAACCGAAGGAACAGCAATTCCCATGTCTCCCGGCCACACAGCCCGATCTCTCTTTGCACCATCCATAATGATAGTATCACCAGGTCCTAGCGTGCCGTTATTCGCCCAGCCTGTTGTGAGCATAGGTACCCACCGTCCAGTATTTGCAGGAGCCGAATTCGTCTGCAGGGTATATGCACCACTGTACCAAATTCTATTCAAAAGGTCATCGTTGCTGTGGAAATATCCTTGGTAAGCTCGTAGATTGGACCATGTTGGTTGAAACCCGATTTCGAGTTTGATATCTGTGATATCGACGGTCGTATTTCCACTAGTAAGTAAAAAGATTGTCAAGTATCGAAATCCTCCTCGAAGGCTAACGTCTGGCATGACATAACTTCCAGAACCAGCGCTCGCGAAATTTGAATATAATGCGCCATCTGGTCCTTTGTGTAGTCCATTTGAGGCGTCTGAGAATTCACCAATCCAATTCTTTGCTTCTGTGAAGGCAAGTCCAACAGATCCCGCTCCATCAGAGGTATAGTTCAGGGTGACGAGTCCTCCAACTTCAATTCCAAAGTCGAAGACCAATTGAGAACCATTTCCTTGAAGCTTTGCTGGGCCTGGATAGGAGGAGATTATATTTCCTGTCTGGCGAGATAAAATTGATTTTGGAGAAACAATTCGTGATGCTGGAGCGTAGATGTTCTTCTCCCAAAGTCCGGGAAAAGCTGTATCAGCCGGGCCGCTACATACAGTGTCTTTCCAACATGATTGCGCCAACGAGAGAGTTAAAAATGAGATGAAGGTTAAAATGATAGTACACGCATTAGAGGTAGCCATGATTGTAAAGAAAAAGGAGTTCTTGAGGTACAAACCGTCCCAACTCTGGGGTAAATACGATGAGAGATTGCATTTCACCGTACTCATATTAATGCCTATGTAGATCTTTCTAACCCAAAGTATGCCAGTGTCATGTCGGTAGGAACTCAACCGATGAGGACAATTTTCCGTCTCGGTTGAAGTAACCGACTACCATAACCTTGGGACGCATCCTGGAACAAGAAGTGATTTCAAGAGGCCAAACAAAAACTTATCGGCTTTTCTTAGAACGTGACGAGAAGAGGGGTATTGGTACCTGGATACCTTCATCAACAATGTCCCCGGATTTCAGACTCAGCTTCCCCGCACTTGAGCCCCGCTGCAACTATGTTGTACAAGCAGAAGGAAATGCAAGAGCGGGAAGGTCTGACGGAATTCTGCATCTTTCCGATGGCATCTCTGTACTCGTTGGAAGAGTTGGGAGTTTTCACACATACAAAATATGCCTAGCACGGTTGTCAACCTCGACAACCAATGTGCGCATAAAGATTCCTATTGACGTGGGAATGTGGAGCCGGAAGAGACAGCACAAGCCGGTGGGATCGAGGACAGCTCGGGTGTGTCATTTTTCAGCCTGGAAGAGTTCCTTCTCTTCCGACAATCCCTTCCTCTCATTTGACAAACCGTCTTTTGGCATTCGACCTTCGGTGTCCCCAAGGTATATTTATATATATTATTGACGCCTTATCGTTCATATTCAATGCTTCATGTCGAGTCAGTTGGTACAGGCTAAAATGACAAAAGGGGCTTAGAGCGTGGGCGGATGAGGCAAATAAGCATTGGTGGCGAGGGGGGTTAAAGGGAAGGATTTAAGGTTTGCTCCTTTTGGTGTGATTTTGGTCCTGTGGTTACTTTGCCGCTTTGAAGAAATTGGACTGTGATATGTGAAGTTTCTTCAAGATCAATTAGAAGACTGGAAAGACCGGATGTCTTGAAGTGTGCGAGGACCGAGGCACGTGTGCTACTTGACCTATTTTTAGGAGGAACCAGATCTCGGAGTTAAGCTGGGGACGAGGCTGCATGTGGTCCAAATGAAAAGGGGGAGGCTCTCGCACAAATGAGGTGGGCGGCAAAGACAGAGAATGATATTGGGGAAAAAGGATGTTAGATAATAATAGGGGGATTTGACAGTCCATGCAATGTAACTCGACCACTGCAAGCCATAGTCAAAGCAACCAGCTAGTCATATATTGCATATAAGCACCTTGTTGCCCATCTGCGAAGTAATTGTTTGCATTCAGATGTAATGTTAAACGAGCAGTACCGTGTACGTATACGCCCAGGTAGCGTCGTATAGGTAGAGTATTTGTAGCGCTGAGAGACAGGGGAGCTAGAATTTGACAGCTGCTATCTATCGTTTTTCATAACTGCAAAGCGGCAAAGACAAAGTAGAATCTGCAAGCTTTACAGCGTGTGAAAACCGGTTCTTGCAGGAGAGCTTCGCTTAAAGTACTTGTTCACCATGGAGTAATTCTCTCTGCTTGAAGGGTAGTTATGTAGATAGATGATTTAAGTAATTCTGAAGCATCACAAACGTGTCTGTGGACAGGATTCACAGATTTGCATAGAAAAGTCCACTGCTCTAGAACC
>LLCD01001156.1:0-12421 GCA_001414355.1 Hymenoscyphus salicellus
CTTTTAGAATTATGCAACTCGGTGTGTGTAGATAAAACAGAGGAGTCAGCGGTTGGATACTTGTAGGAAGTCCATGGTTTGTAATATTTGGGAGGAAGTGGTAGCTCTTCCAATTTTAAATGTTCCAACGTCAAGGAATTCCGAGACTCGATAGTTGAAGTCGATGGATCCAGGACTTTCCATTCATACTCAGCGAGAGGTCGAGGAGGGCGGGGATGTTTTCTCAGTAAGAATTCTCTTTCCCAGTGTGTTTCTTCATCGTGCTCGCTATAGCATACTTTGATTGCCCTCAAGTCTAGCAATTGTGACAATAATTGAACATGATTTGGCGAAGTCATAATTAATGGGGTGAGGCTTCTCCCGGTATCCAGAGTGAAACAAAAGAAGAAGGGAGGCGGAAATCTCGAATTTGACTCCATGGCAATATTCCGTAGATACAATTGTTCCATAGGACCAAGAAGGTCGGCTGAGAAATGATCCACCCCCATGTGCATAAACAAGGTATCGTACTCGAGATGTACACAGATATTTTGTAAACTAGAGATTGTCTCTGGCTGGTATCTTTTTGCTAGTCTGGCAAAAGGGGCATGAGAAGCACTGGCCTTGAATTGAGGAAGCCATGGCTTGTATATCTGCAAGACAACTCGTCGAGATTCGGAATTGACGTGTAGGAGGGGAGGGGGTGGTGTTTTCGAATAGAGGATGCCCTCTTTGATGTATATTTCGACAGTTCGAGGTTCGAATCTGGGTTGATTGGCGAGCTCGTAGATTCGCAGACGTATTTCGCTTGGGAGTTTGGAGAATTTTGAGGACATCGTGAAGTTCGACACTGGTAGGTGGGGTAATGGTGCACAGTGAAGATGTTGATGACCTCAAGGAGGACGCGATTTGAGCGCGTATGCACGGACCACACTCTAAATATTTAACTCCGTTCAGTGATAAGATAAGATAATCGTTTGGCAAGCCGCTTCTACATATGGGGTGTTTCCCTTCGCAAATTCTCAGAAAATGCGGCCGTAAATAGGTTTGCACTGGTCCATCTAGCCCTCGTTGTTCTAGCATTGTAGGATAATCGAAGCTGAATGTTCCATGTTAATAGTCTTAACTTGTTCCGTTTCGTTAGAATAATTTACTTGAGTTAACCTATCCTAGAACTTTAGAACAACGAGGGATAGGTAGTTTTTCTTGCTTGCATCAACTCTTTTCTTTCTCTAGCCAGATTATCAAAGACTCCCTCCCTCATCTTTCCCTACTATCCATTGATGACCCATCCCCGCACTCATAGTCCTCGCTTGACGAGGGACTCACTTCATGACGAGGCAATTGCCACTTCAAGGACTCATGCGAGCATGTCTAGGAGGGGATCTTGGAATGATGCTGGAAACCAGCTGAGGTCTGTTTCTTTGCCTCTTGATGCTATGAGTCCCTTGTTGATTCAGAGCATCCATTTCCAATTTTATCATCCTGTTGTAGATCCTAATTTCCCAAGTTTTGTCGAGTTGCATTGATTCATTCTTGTCCTTCCGTTCTCCTGGTCTACGCGAGTGGCACCAAGGAGAAAAGCAGAAGCTGTGCAACTGAAAGTTCCGTGGGATTAACCCGTCAGACAATTGGCATCATCGCCTACTCCGTAAGGTTATGCAGTACTTTCATGGTCTCTTCGCAATGGCAGTTCAAATGCTGCGCCTTTTTTTGAAGGTCTCCCCATTCCTGCATTGACGTTGTCCTCAAGCCAGCATTGTCCTGGACCGGAGGCCGAACCGAAAACCTTCTTCCATCATCATTTCGGTATTTCACACTAAAGTCATTGCCAAGTCGGCTGCCCAGTCGCTCGGCATGCCTGAGACAGATTAAAATGGATGAAAGATTTATGTTTTGAAACAGATTGTCTACTATGATTCCCAAAGTTTATTCAATAAGGGTCCAATCATGAACCTAGATTTCACTGCCACTTCTACACATCTACACATTACTTCGTCACCTAGGGTTCAATTATGGAGGAAACATCCCACAAACCCACTTTATGTTTCTCCCTGCACCCCACACAGCCTCATAGGGTGGTTTATAAGATGGGAGAGGAACGAACTATCTGTGATACAGGCTACAGGTTCTCTGCTTTTGATTCCTTGCATTTCTTCCTTCCTTTGGTTCACGGTACTGTACCGAATTCATATCTCCTAAAAACAAGATCTCGCAAACGTCACAATGCATTGCACGACTCTTCTCTCAATTCTTGCCTGCTGTAGTGTGATTCTAGGCAGACCCGGGCCAGGAAAATCGGGAAAGACAAATGGTAGCAACAAGAGCAATGGCATAAGTGATGATAACTCTAATGGGAAGAGAGCCGTAGGGTTCTACGGAAATTGGGTAGGAATCTATATCTGGTAAAAACTTGATGCTATTTTTACTAACTTAACTGTAGGACATCTATGCGCGCAACTTTACAGTACCAGAGATTCCTGTTACTAAATTGACTCATGTCTCATACGCCTTTTGCAATATCAATTCCACTACCGGAGAAGTGTAAGTCAAATTGCGAAAAGCTTTAGACTTACCACTAACAAACATAAGCTATCTTAGTGATGAGTGGGCTGACCTGCAATTCGCCTACCCAGGAGATGAAACTTCATTCTCCAATTCAACGAACTCTACCAGTACATCGAACACAACTACCGCAACAAATGTCTACGGAAATGTCAAACAATTATTCCTTCTCAAGAAAAAGAATCGAACCCTGAAGACAATGCTGTCAGTTGGAGGATGGACGTTCTCACCAAACTGGTCTGCCATGCTGGCAGATGAGGAAAAACGAACAGTATTCGCTTCATCTGCTGTCAAGTTAATGACTGATCTTGGATTCGATGGCTTGGATTACGACTACGAATATGTAACAAATGCAACTCAAGCTGCGGATCTCATTGATCTTTTGGATAAAACACGAACTCTTATGGACGACTATGCAGAGGAACATAATACTGCTCGTTCCTTACTTACTTTTGATTGTCCCGCCGGTCCATTGAAATACACACTTCTCGATATGGAAGGAATGGACCAGTATCTTGATTTCTGGAATTTCATGGTAAGCCGTCCCAGTCCTCGAAATAAGTCCTCCCCTATTAACCTTTACACAGGCTTTCGATTACGCAGGATCATGGGACACCTACGCCGGCCACTCACAAAATATCTACGGCGATAAATCAAACAACATCTCCACCCCCTTCAACACCAGTTCAGGAATCGACTACTACCTCGCAAACGGCGTCTCAGCAAGCAAACTCAATCTCGGTTCCCCCCTCTACGGGCACGCGTTCCTAAACACCAAAGGCCCAGGCCAACCATTCAACAGCACAGGTCTAGGTAGTTTCGGCGAATCAGGAGGAAATTGGGATTACAAAGCTCTCCCTATGACAGGCGCAAACCTCACAGCTGTGCAAATCATTGAAAGAGAGGATATCGGGGCAAGTTATAGCTATGATTCTGCGAGTATGATGATGGTTAGTTATGATACGCCTACGATTGCGAAGCAGAAGGCTCAGTGGGCTATGGAGAAGGGGCTTGGTGGTGCTATGTGGTGGGAGGTGTCGCAGGATAAGAGTGGCGAGGATAGTTTGATTGCGGCTACGGTGGGGGAGTTTGGCGAGTTGGAGGGGAGTTTGAACAATTTGGATTATCCTACTAGTGTTTATGAGAATTTGAGGAATGGGTTTCCTGATACTAGTTAGTGGGTGGTTGAGGTGGACATAGTCAAAAATTCCAAGCAGTCCAAGTTTCTCTTCAATGAAGATCCGCAACAAGCAAAATGCTTAAGTATGACCCAAATATCGTGTTCAAATCCAGGGTATTCCCATTTCACGTCGAGTTGGCAGTGGTTAGCAGTTATTAAATACGCACCCTGCCTACGATGCACGTAGCTCTCGTTGTTCCAACTTTTCCGGGTAATTCAAAGTAATTCATCTAAACATTTTGAACAATTTAAAATATTGATCCAGCCCGGTTCAATAATCCCAAGATAGTTGGTAATTGAGATTAAAACAAAATGTATTCACTCCCTCATGAGCGAGTACTTGCTTGGTATTTCCCATCCACCCATCCAAACTCAGAAAACCCTCGTTACACCAACCAAAACCATGGATTTCACCAAAATGGTTCACCGGGCCCCCACCCTTTCCAACCTGTCAAATCCCACCCTCCACAGTCCGAGAGTAGAAATTTTGCACATCGAACAAGAAACGCGACGTGCAACGAAACGGATGATTCCGGTTTCCTGCATCGTGAATCCCTGCAGCTCTCTACTACTCTAGGCCTAGTGTCGCATCAAACCTGGTCGGAAAATCGTTATCGCGAAGGCTATCGAAATAATTTTCTCGAAGTCGAAGCTATCTTCCAGTCCAAGTACAGTGCCGACTACGACAACAACCAATTGCCTTGCTACACCATTCGCAGACAAGGAATTGAAGGAAAATCAAAAGGGGCAAAGGAATTGAAGCGAGAATAAACGCAAAAATGGGAAAAAACAAACGCGGTCTGCAAAAGACTTCCAACAAAAAGGCCAAGGTCCAACACATCAAAAACTCCCGCCCAACAGGAATCACCAAATCCACCCCAAAATCCTCCTCCAAATCTACACAACCACTACCCCCCGCAAAAAAACAAACACAACCCCTCAAACCCCCAACAATCCCCTTCCAAACCACCGACTCCATCCTCCTAATAGGCGAAGGCGACCTCTCATTCGCATCCTCACTCTGCACACACCACGCCTGCTCCCAAATAGTCGCCACAGTCCTCGAATCCTCCCGCGAAGAACTATTCGCTAAGTATCCTGCTGTGAACGAGAACCCCGGTGTCGCAGAAAACATAAAGATTTTAGAGGATGCAGGAGGGGTAGTGAGGTATGGAGTTGATGTTACGAAGAAGGGGTTGGGAATGGGGAAGGTGAGGGAGAGGTGGGAGAGGGTGGTGTTTAATTTTCCGCATGTGGGGGGGAAGAGTAAGGATGTTAATCGGCAGGTTAGGTATAATCAAGGTATGTTCCTCCTCCGGCATTTCTTTTGGGAACAAAACTGAGGCGAGAGATAGAATTACTAGTAGCGTTCTTCACCAATTGTCTTCCTCTCTTGTCTCCTACCCCCGGTTCCTCGTTTTTAATTACGCTTTTCGAAGGGGAACCTTATACGTTGTGGAATATCCGGGATTTGGCTAGGCATAGTGGGTTGGAGGTTAAGAGGAGTTTTAGGTTCCAAGCTGCTGCTTATCCAGGATATAAACACGCGAGGACGCTTGGAGTAGTCAAGGGAAAAGATGGGAAGGCTGGTGGAGGATGGAAGGGCGAGTCAAGAAGCAGTAGAACTTATGAATTTGTTCGCAAGGGGGAAGGGGAAGGACAAGGACCAGGGAAGAATAAAAAGGGCGAGGAAAGTAGTGATGACGAAGACGATGTTATGGAAGAGGAGGACGTTGAGATTCAAGAAGTGGATGCTCACGCAGACATTGGAGATGAGGAAGTTGCGGAAGATTCAGACGAATACGATTGAAAAGCTTTATTTTGGTTGGTTTATCCGCCAACTTATGTTTTCCATCCACGAATGAGAACGCCGGGGATTCCTACCACTTCTTGGAACCACCCTACCACTCTATATTTTACAAGATTGGGAACACCCAATTGCAACGCAAAGAGCCAGTTATCCTGCAAAGGATCTCGGTTGCGAAAGACAGGAGATTATGCTGGAATAATTTGGAAAGGCAAAGCACCGCCGTTCATTGCCGGTGGTGGTCCCCCATTCATCAACATACCATTGACTCCATCCGACATTGGCAACAAGTCTCTTCCTAGACCGCCTGTGGGGTGCAAAGCATACAGCGATGCATCCATCGAGTCACCATCGAAAATAACCATATTCTGGATTGGCTGTTGTCGTGCACCAAGAACATTAATGACATCTTGCGCCAATTGACCGCCCAGAACTGCAGTGACTGGGGCTATTTCACCCCCAAGGTTTCCCAAGAACTTTCGAAGAACTTCAGATCGCAAAGTTTCGTCTGGAAGACCTAGAGCTTTATGCTTCTTAGTCGCCTCAATTGTGAACTCTTTGATGTCCTCTTTCGTATTTGGTAGTCGTCCATCGTGCGCCTCGACGAACGCCCATAGAGCTCGGAAGCATGATAAGACAGGAGTGACAGCCTTGAGACGGTTTCTTC
The DNA here is from genome assembly GCA_001414355.1 of Hymenoscyphus salicellus. Classification (NCBI taxonomy): domain Eukaryota; kingdom Fungi; phylum Ascomycota; class Leotiomycetes; order Helotiales; family Helotiaceae; genus Hymenoscyphus; species Hymenoscyphus salicellus. The sequence goes on from LLCD01001156.1 coordinate 6,199, forward strand.
TGTTCAAGAATTCCTCTGGAGGTAGGCTTGCACCGTCACTGCACAACATCCATGTTGCGTACTTTTCCCTCTTGGTGACCGACTCAATATGCTTCCCGCCCTCCTTCTTCTCCTTCACGTCAATGACGCTTCTCGATCTCGTTTCTCTCCCCAGAGGCGTGCGCTTATTACCCTTCTCCCGCTCCACCAAATAATCGTGCTCAATCAAATCCGAGAATATAAAACCATACATCCCATGCACACCTGCTGCATAAAATCGCTTGCCCAATACCCGTGTAATCGTATTTATCAGATTGAGACTTGTAGGATCTAAGTCTATCGCAATGATGACGTCGAACTTGGAAAAGAAATCGCTTCCCTTGGTCTTGATGTCCTCGGTATCAACGACCACATTTACTCTCGGGTTCAGCTTCCGGATTTGGGGCGCTGCTGCCTCTGCTCTGTTCTTGCCGACATCTGCCTGGGAGAGGAAGAATTGTGCGCCCAGGTCTGATTCGGCGACGATGGCATGGTCAACGACTGCAAGTGTGGATATTCCGGCTAGGACAAGGTTCTTTGCGATTTCGTTTGAGAGGGAGGTTAGGGAGATGAGGAGGATGGAGGCAGATCGGATTTTCTCTTGGGCTTGAACACCCCAGAGGCGGATTTGGCGATCGTAGAGGGCGATTTCGTCTAGATAATTGCATTAGCTTCCAAGTTTGACATGTTTGTTTCGGCGAGTGTGGGAGATTCGCGATCTTGTTTGGGGAAGGGCAGTAAATACCAGCGCTGATTCCTGCAGGGACGGCAGAAACTTGGGTGGTGGTGACAGCCTCCATTGGGGTGGATTGGGTCTGTTCGCGCAATGGGATAGCGGGTGTTGAGTTGAGGTCCGCCATGTTGACGAGAGTTGTTATCGGAGTTCTAGTGTTGAGAACTGGTTTGGGCAAACGCGGCTGTCAGATGAAGCTCTGGCGCATCGAATCGTGTAAGTCACCAATGGAAGTTGTCGCCCCACGCCTTGCCCTCCTCCGGTATTGTTTTATTGTTTTATTCGAAGTTGGAATGACGGAGATATTTGTCATGGTATATTAATAATAGCCCGTCAAAATAATTCGAAAATATTCCTGATAAATGACGGACAAGCTATTGTAAATGGAAGACCCCTCCATACCTCTACTCGTAGCCTTCCCATGTGGACGAACCAAGCAAGCTTCCCCACAAAGATGCCCAGAAGTTGCCCCCATTAAACGAAGCGACCGCTGATTCGCAGCAACGACTCCGAATGGGTTACAACACCACCTCCTGCGACCAACATATCCCAAAGCCTTTACGAAGCAGTCGCTTTATCGCCTTGCCTTATAATCTTGCAACAACTAACGACGACCACTGCACCTTAACGGAACCATCTCTTTGTCCCTTCCCTGCGACGCTCGCGACCCCTCAAACTTCCAGCGTCATAGCCGCATCGCATCGTATCCCATTTCGAATAGCCAGCCCAGCTCAGGCAGCCTGCCGTCAGCTTGACCTTGATGGTGAGTCTTCGCCGCCCTTTGCCTATATTGTGCTTGGGAATAGCTCGCATGGAGAGGATCAAAGGATTTCAAGTGGAGGGAACACTGGGTGGAACAAAGATGGAATTATACTGATTGGGGACAGTCTAGCAACCTCAACAACCTCCGAGCCTCAGACTCAGACTCAGCGACCAACGAGACAGCCGACCAGATAATTCGCGATATCCTCGATGATACCAGGCCTCCTCATGAGATAAGCCCATCCGGAGAGTTATACCGATTTGTAGAAAGATACCATCGATCCCGTGGCACTGAGAATCGCTCTGGCCAGCAACTGCCCGGTTTACGAGACAACTTACGTGCGATTATTACCATGTCCTCCGAGCCAGATCCAGATAGAAGGCGGAGATCACAAAGAGATGCTGTACTGCAATCGTCGCCGTTATTTGCTCCTCCCCCACAGCCACCGCAAGGTCCCGAACCCACCGCGCGGGAGAGAATATCATCTAGACTTTCCGCACTCGCACGTCGTACAGGACGGCCCAGGATCATGCCAGCCGATCGATTTCAAGACCAGAGAGCTTGGAGAGAAAACAGTGCCTCTTCGAGAAACAACTTCAGTTTGGGAGACATAGAAGGAGTTAGGATGCAGTTGGAAGATGCTAGTAACTTGATGATGCAAGCTGCTGAAATCAGACAGCTAGAAGATGCTAGCTCAAGCTTAAGAGCCCGGTTGGATGACCCTCTCCCTAGTTTACCTTCACCCGGAACAGAATATCCTGAAGATACAGTTCGACGAGTTAAACGACGCAAGTTGAATCCCGACAAGATGGATACTGGTTTTCAGGGCTTCAGTTATGGGAGATATGGACAGGTCGAACCAGGCAAATTGAAGATGGAGATTGTTAGTTGTGATGGTGGAATATTTGAGATGCACCGTGGAGAACCCCGCGAAGAGTACGAACCTGAGAATGTTCTTCTTGATGATACTTCGGTTTATTGCACGAAGAGCAATCGCTGCAATCTGGTTCTTCGACACCAAGGAAACACCACTTTCTGCCTTACCGAGTTAGTAATCAAAGCTCCACACAAAGACTATACGGCACCGTACGTATTCCTGGAAGTGCTATTCTGATATTTATTAACATATCTGTAGTATTCAAGATGGCTTAGTCTTTGTATCCATGACTTCAGACGACCTTCTTACGAGGACTGCAAAATACCAAATACAATATTCTCCGCCTCGAAATCGACGATCAGGATTCGACAGATCACACGATGAACTCCCACCTATCATATCTATTCGCCATAACGTTGGTGAAGGTCCTTCGCTCGGCACGGCCCAAGCTCGAGCTCGACGCCTGTATGATATTGGTTTGCAAGACGAAGACTGTGATTCTCGTACCGCGCAAATACCAACTGATTTTACAAGTACGGCACCCGGATTCTCAAACACGACCGAATGCAGTGATTCCGAAGACGACAGTATTGGAATTCGAACACGGCATCGCCGCCCCGCTCAATATACGCCATTTGATGAAGGTGACTCAGATTGGGATGAGTTACGAGCGCCAGAAACGGGGTGGCATGAGTTTTACATGAATGGTGGTGCACCTCGTCTCCGTCGTCGCGAAACAGCCAGCAATATCACCCTGGATGTTAATTCTGAAGCAAACCAGGCAACGACGCAGGAATCGGTCGAAGCTGTGGGTGGTGAACTCATGATTCCGCACGCCAAATTCTTTATAGAGAGTAACAAGAGTAAGTGTACGGTGAAGTTTGATCCACCTGTCAGTGGTCGCTTCATCCTACTGAAGATGTGGAGCCCTCATCCAAGTCCGAGTGAGAATATTGACATTCAATCTGTGGTTGCGAAGGGATTTGCTGGGCCACGATACTTTCCTGCTCTTGGTCTGAGATAAGGCATGTTTATGTTGGAGTGGAAAGGGGATGATATGAGTGTTCCCTTTGTGGATACATTTAGTTGTTTTATGGAGTTTTGAGGATGACTTAGGGTGAGTGATTACGATATCGGTTAATGTGCAAAGAGTTGTTCAACTTGTGCTTTTGCATTGGTTGGTTGGTATATATTGGGCTAGCGTGGTAGCTAGGCACAGATAATTTTAACGAATTTTTTCATGAACCGATATGATTGAGACACTCTCTATTGCTGTGGTTTGCTCCTGATTTTACCTTTTTTCTTCACTTGCAGTTTAGTTGATGAGACTGGAAGGAGTAGGTTGATAGCTAGGCTAGATTTACTTCCTGCCGTCAAGGGTCGTTGCGAAAGTACCTAACTCGGGCCACCGTTATGTCTTTTGTTTTCCCGACAAATTTATTCGGTTAAGTCTTGCAAACTTCGCTTCTGAAACGGCTGTTGGTGATAGCCAGTCCTATTTCTATCGTAGTAGACACAACTCTCATCTTTTTGTCTATTGCGGGTTTAGTTATGCAACTTGTCAAACTCGGGAAGATTTTCCGGACTAGATCTCTATTCGGAAGTGGGTTCAGGAAACTGGTATTCTATTTCTGGCATATTGCGGTGCTTGGCTGCTATTAATTTCTTGCCCTTAGCTGGGTAGGTTACTGCGAGGAAGATTTTATAATTTGAAAATGCTCTATCCTGGATTCGCGAATTTACTCGATATTGAATGATTTATCTCATCCCTCTTGAACTTGCTCTCTTTCGCCATTATGTATGTACCCCACGTCTTGAAGCTTGGGGTTCTGAGTACATGATTCGAATTGAAAGATGCACTACGAGACACGCGGCGCGGTCGTGGGAGTAAGTTTACCGAAATAATAACCCAGAAAGAAACCTAACGATCCAAGTAAATAGGTAGGTAACTAAACCAAAGAAGGGAGCCCATTGCACTCTCACTCATTTCCAAATAAGCAACTCGATTTAAATAGTTACTCGAACCCTGATAGTTGTTTATCTGTCTTTAAGGGGGCAAAGAAATCACAAGATAGTCTAGATGGAAATACCTCAGGCTCATGTACAGTAGGTATGCATTATCCCATCCAGACTTATAGAAGTAAAAAATCGTTTGGTCTAGCTACACTCCAATAGAATTACAACACCCAGGAAAGCTAGTTCAGACATTGGCCACAAATTATTCGCACCTTGAGAGCGGAACTTTGAGACCCCAGAGTTGCGCGGTCATCAAGCCAGGTAGGAAGGAGCGACCTCGCTCCCATTGCGCAGTCGAGGTCAAGAGGAGAGGAGCGACATATCAGTATTTGGTGGTCGAGACGGGAACAATGAATTCAAGGTCGACGTGTCATGTAGTCAAGGAAGGAGCGACGCGGAGAAGAGGACCCCAAGACGAATCAGGAGGAGTCTCACACTCACGATGTGAGGAAAGGAGTGACGCTACCTAGAGAGAGGGGTGGATAACGGCAACCAACCTGATTGTCCCCTTTAGATACTCACCTTCCGAGACAGCGTTCGGTTACGAACCAGGAGATTGACAATTTGTTCTCAAAAGCATACCACACGATCCGAAATTAGAGTATATGTTCCTTCACTGGACACTTCCATCGAAGGGCATAGGAGAGGAACTCTAATAAAAATTTGGAATTTAAAAACTAAACACGACGCTGGAAAGCCCTCAGAGAATCAAAAAGTTATCCCTAGCAGCTTTCTTCCAAGTAAAAAATGATATCCCTTATGCACAAACTGATTCTGTGTATTGCAAAACGCCCTGCCCAAATGCCGTTATTTTACACATCCCGTATGCACCAAAATCCAAACGAAAAAAGCAAAAAAGGCAACCTCTACGATGAAATTATTCCTCATCCGAGGTATCGGTATCGGTGTCTGATGTATCAACAACTTCTTCATCAGTGGCTGATTCATCTTCGGATGAATCCTCGGTTGCTGGCTTCTTCTTCTTGGGTGGTGGTGGGGCTCCGGTTTTGAGAGCGTGCATTTGTCCTGCTAATGAATCTGGGTTCTGATCAGCTGATATTTCCCGGTTCATGGGTTCGAAAAACATACCTTCATCGGGCTCGCTGATATCGTCTTCGACAGCCTCCTCTGCCTGGGAAGCATCGTCTACAACCAGTGTAACTTCCATTTTTGTGTCGAATCCAATATAAGAATCACAAATCAAATGTAAGACGAATGTATAGTGACCTGCTTGTGGTGGAGCTTGGAATTGAGCTTTGAGGGTTTGCATGTTGAAGGTTGGTTTGCCAGCTTCGTCATAAATTGGCTTGTCGAAAGTTGTAAATGTGAATGGTGGAACTGCAACCTTTCCTTGCTTGCTGTCGGTCAAGAATACGTGCCATCTTGGAGAGTAGTCCTTGGTGAAGTATGGTGCAAAGGAAAGTGGTGGTTGTACAGGCTTGCTCTCGACGGCTTTCTTCTCTCCCTTGGCTGCCTTTTTGGTGCGCCCGAGAATGGCATCAAGATCGTCCTCTTCTGGATCGATATCCTCCAAATCAAGTTCGTTGACTTCTGGGACATTCTCACTTCCTGGAGGAATAAATCTACCCTTGACAACCATAGAAACAAGCGAGCTTGGAATGATATATTTCTCTCCTGTGACCTTGAAGAATCCTTTTTCGACTTGGAGGCGGGGTAATTGCCTGGCAACGCTGACAGCTGTTTCGTATTGAGATTCTGTCAAAAGACCTTTACCAATGGATAATTTTCGTCGATAGGCTTCGGGCAATTCCATATATTCTTGTAGGCTGAGATGGGTTCTGACATCACCCTCAAC
>LLCD01001157.1:0-12421 GCA_001414355.1 Hymenoscyphus salicellus
GTAAACAAAAGAAAAAGAAACCAACAACAAAAAAGCTAAATTAAACAAGGCATCAAACGAAAAAGGGAAAAACATGAATTACAGGGGGGCCCATCCGAATCCAAAGAACGCATGCTTTATTCGTCAAATATTCCCGCCTGATGCCAGCCCCACCCACCCCCAGATTTTACTACCACCACCGCCAATGTAGGTATCGTCTCGTGTGTAGAATTATGTGCTTGGAAGGGGAATTACAAAGAAATAGGGGAATCAAAAAATCAAATCGCGTATGTGCAATAGAACCAGATTATGCCGTGTCCGTGGAAGGGCGGAAGATGTCGACACAAAGCGTTGTGGGTAGGGAGGCTTAGAAACAGTTGAGGCTTCCCTTCTTCTTGCTCTTCTTGCTGATGGCGTTCATTCGCTCTTCCAACTGGGCACGAGCGATCTCGGCAGCTTGTCTCTTCTTTCGCTCCTCTTCGACTTGAAGCATGCTCCAGCGGTTTTCCTTTTCGTTGTCGGCATTCTTGGCCTTCTCGTGGGCTTCCTTCAGCTCAACCTCAAGTTCGTTTGCACGTCTGCGCCAGGCGTCACAATCAGATTTAACCTTATTGCTTTGACGCTCCAAGTCGGTAAGGGCCTCCTCAAGAGTGGTAGTGAGTTGCTTCTCGGCGAACAGGTGCTTCTCAATTGTTCGGATTCGAGCTTCTTGATCCTCTTGGATTTGAGAAAGAGCGAGGTCTTTGCTGTTTGGTCGGTTGCCTTGAGTAGGTGTCTGTGGGACCTGACCGTTCAAACTTCCCGGAAGAGGGGGCAGTGGAATGGCCGGTGGTGGTGATGGCAAGGATGCAACAGAGGCCGATTTTTTGAGACCGGGACCGGAGACGGAGTTGGAACGATTATGACCACTAGCGGGTTCCATTCCAAGATCTCCAAATTTGGACTGAGAAATATTAGCACATGTACATTTTTACCATTAGAAAGAGGACACTTACTTGAAGAGAGGCATATTCCTCTTTGATTGCCTCGAGCTCTGTTTGAGCACGAGCAACGTTGGCATTTGCCTCGTCTAATTGAGCATTTCGCTCGGTCTGTAAAGTAGAAAGTCGATTGTTGGCAATCTGGTGTTGATCAAAGTTGGACGCCAACTGTTCTTCAAGTTCATCCACCAGACGTGAGTTCTTCTTGTTCTTAGTCTCTAAGTTAGTCATCTCATTCTTCAAGGCCATGAGCTGTTCAGAAACAGTTGTGTGCTCTGCGCGTAATCGGGCTCCTTCTTGAGTCTCGGCGAGTAGGCTAGCGAGCTCCGCCTTGACCGAGTCAAGTTCAGTTACCACGGAATCATTGAGATCAGAAAGCTCAGTAACATGTATATTTAGCTCGGTGCTCTTCTTCTGCTCATCAGCTAACGCCTTTTGGTCCGCCAACAAATCGTCGATACGTTCCTGCAATTTCTCGGTACTGACATCCAAGCCAAGCGCGAAAGCAACCTGAGTGGCAATTTTTGTGAGATCATCCCGGGCTTCAGCAAGCTCGTTTTGCATGGTTTCTATCGTCTCTTGATGCTTCGATGAAAGTTGTAGGAAACGTTCGTGATGCTCAGCTTCAATTCCAGCTCGCATTGTCTGAATTTCCTGGGCATGGTTGGCTTGCAAGAGATCAAGGCCATCTTGATGAGTCTTGACAACCATTTCATGATCGCTAATCTGCTTCTCAAGGCTAGCCAGGAGGACCTGATGTTCCTCGTTGGCTGCATGGGCCATATCTCTAGACCTAGTTGCCTCCTCAAGTTGGGCGCGGGTTGCAGAATGGGAATTCTCAAGCTCAGCGACGCGAGCGGAGTGTGTGGCCAAGGAAGCCTTGTGCTCATCGATTTCCTTTTGTAGATTGCTGACAAAATCACCTTGATCACCAGCTACCTGCTTTTGTTGATGATGATCGTCCTTTACAGTTGAAATTTGGCGTTCAAGGTCAGCGACGGTTGCCAACAACTGCTTCTCGGAGGTCTCCATTGAAGCAAGGGCAGCTTGGTGTCTTCCCTCCCAGTTGGAGAGTTCTGCCTCGAGTTCAGAAATCTTTTTGTCTTGCGCCTCGTTGAGAGCACCTTGTTCCTCTGACACAGATTTATCCATTGGTACGAGGGTAGTTTTGTGTTTGCCTTCCCAGTTGGAAAGTTCTGCCTCAAGCTCGGCAATCTTCTTGTCTTGAGCCTCCTTGAAAGCACCTTGCTCTTCTGCCACAGACTTATCCGTATCCATAGCTTTGGAATGAGAGTCGAGAGAAACTCGGAGTGATTCCATCTCATCTTGCAACTCCTTCTCTCGAGTGGCATGCTGCTCCTGAAGGACCCGCATCTGATTCTCGCTTTGCAATACCTGGTCACGCATGGTAGAAACCACTGACATATCCATGGGTGAGGATTTCATGCTAGATCGCTCACGGGTTAGACCAGAGATGATAGCCATCTTTGACTCCATCTCTTTCCTAACCGCCGTAATGTCGGCTTCCAGTTCCTGTACACGCTCAGACCGGGAGTGAAGCTCGTGCATTGCAGTGTTGAGATTGAGCTCGAAATTTGCCATGACATCTGGACTTTCTTCAAAGTTTTCCGTAGCAATATTTCGAAGGGAAGCGAATGCACGATGAGCTTTGTCAATAATCATGACGTTCTGAGATGATTTGCGACGGATGACTGGTGTCGATGCGCGTGGAGAGTTACTCTCATTTGCCTTAGCCTTGGAAAGGTCTGTTCTGAGCTCCTCCACCAAATCTAGTGCTTCCAAATGCTCTTCCTCCAACTGAGCATACTTCTCTACCAACTTTGTCTGAGCCTGCTCCGTTTCCAGTGCAAGGGCTCGTAGGCTCTCAAGTTCCGCCGCAACCGTCTCGTCGTTGCTGGCATCCTTGTTCAACACTTCCGACTCGGATTTATGGTTTGCGGTTTCGGTATAAGGCATCTCCGCCGATGTACTGGGCAATTCCCCAGCCGAGGACAATTCCGATGAGAGAGATCGCGAGGATGAGAATTGTCCTGCATCCTTTAACTCGTCCACCCTCGCGTCGGGTAAAAAAGAAGTACGTCTCATCTGTGTTGGGGATGATAAGGATAGCATTGAATCGCGGTTGTTATGAGCTGGGTGACGCTTCTCGTCAAACTCGTCTTGAAGATCTGACAGGGCACGAAGAGTCTCTTCATACTTGGCGCGAAGCACTTGGAACTCGTCAACGGTGGTTTCGTGTTCTACCTTGAGTTCTAACAACTCTTGGGTAACATTTTCCAGCTTGTCTTCAACGAACTTGGATTGTGCTGGGCTTTGGGGAGGATATTGGTTGTCTTTGGGACTCTCTTGATCGAGTTCAGTTGACAACTTGGAGTCGATGGGCTCGCCATTATCAACGGGGCCTTCGGCAGCTGTTCGTTCGATCGACTCATCGTGGTTGTCATCTTCTTCTAAAATGACATCCTTGTGGCTTGGTCGACTGGCAAGACTTTGCTGACGAGAGTGTTCAGCGGATTTGCGTTTGCTGTTGCCATTGACTAGTTTTGCATCCGGCTCCGGGACTTTACCATCTTGTTGAATGTGATCCAGTTCGTACAATAGGTTGTCCAATTTACCCAAGCTGCGTTGACGCTCAACGACATGCTCCAATCGATCAATCTCTCGTTGCATTAGCTCTGCATCTTGATCCGCTTCGGCCAGTCGCTCCTCCAGAGTCGAGATGTAATCTTCGCAGCTGGCTTCATTCTCTCGAACGCGCGCGATTTCTTTTCGAAGTTCCATTATGATGGTAGAGTTTTTCTCCTCGCCTGAGGTATGGCCGTCCAATTTTGTTTCCAGGTCATGGAGGTAATTCTCGGTGCTGGCCTCGCGGTCGATCAACTTTTGTAGTCGTGCTTGCAACTGTACATTGACGGTCTCTACATAGGCGATTTTGGTTTCCTTTTCGAGAAGAGTAGTTTCTGTGTTGGATAACGAACCCCTTGTGCTGGACAGGGATTGCTCCAAACTTTGAATGGTTTTTTCGTACTCCAACACGACTTGTTCCACGGCTTCGGCAAAAGAATTAGATCGTTTCAGTCGCTCCGTGGCGCTGTCACCCAGGGTATCCTCAAAATTTTGGTTGTCAGCAATCTCGCCATCACGGGCTCTGGCCATTTCAGAAATGAGCTTTGCATGCCGCTGACTTAAAGTGGTGTAGTTCTCTTGTGTGTCTAGAAGCTGATTTTGGAGCTCCATTTCGCGTTCATTTTGTCGCTCAGGTCTCTCACTAGTGGCGGCTGGGCGTCGATCTCCTGAGCGCTCGGTGCTTCGGATTTGCTCACGCAAAAAGGCAACTTCGGCCTTTAGACGATCTATCAGGGCCTGCTTGTCTCCATCATTGTCCGACACCTGCTGGATGCGTGGTTTACTTTGGATTGCCCGAGCACGCTGTGCATATTGCACCGTATTTAAGGTTTCGCTCAGATGAAATTCGGCAGGAGTAACACAAGCAATCATGTACGTGATGGCGTTACCACCAAGAGAATCTTGTAGTAGTCGAGTGAGCTTGGAGTCTCGGTAGGATACGTGAGAGCCTGCTTGACGAGATGACAGTTGAGATATGACCTTTCCTAGACTGGCAAGGCCAGCATTAATGGAAATTCCTTCTTTGGCTCGGTCTCCCATGGCACCCGTGTTCTTCAATCTCTCACTACCGGCCAAATCTACAAAATGGAGCTTGCTGTCGATTGTGACCATCTCGCCTCCGCCCGTCATGGCTTCCAAAGGTACCGACATTCGCTTCTCGGCTGCTGAGGTTTGTGATTTGTTCTTCCGTTGTACGAGATTTAAGCTGAATACAGCGTGTGATCGGGACGACTTGGCGTTGATGGCGGTGGCGTCTGTTTGTCGAATGGAAGATCCAAAATTCAGGGCGTTCATCAGATCTTCCACCGAATTGATCTCCATCTCGTGCAACCCCGTCAAAAGGATGTGACCCTTTACATCTTCCCGAATAATTACTTGTCCTCGCTCACCTAGAGGGGTATGCTCTGGAAGCAATAAATCTCGCAACTGCTCATTGTAGATCTCGACGTAGGTGGCTTTCAGGGTCCAAGTCTTTTCTATCGGTTTGGGCACATTCGCGGCGGCGTTCATGGAATATCTTACAGGAGTTCGAATTCCGGAATTTCGATTGCTAGTTGGGGATCGACCACCATCCAACTTTTCGAAGAGCACCATGCCCGCACGTGGAATCACACCTGGCACCAGATTTGTGTTAGCAACCTATTCTTGGACTGTATACCTGCCATAATAATGGGCTGGGAAGTTTGCGGTCCCATCTATCTCACTTACCCATCACATCCTTTTTTCCTTGCTCCCCTGGACCAGAGGTTCCCATCGTATACGATTTTCCGGCGCCAGACTGGCCATATGCCAACATGGATACGTTGTAACCTTGTACAAATGAATTTGTACTCTCTACTAAGTAATCCCATATTCCCTCTTGATCAACATCCTCACCAAACACACGATCGAACACAAATAGCTTCCGGCCTTGTGGTGAATCGATTGACAAACTTGTGGGCGAGGTTACCTGGACCATGGACCGCTGGAATCGTTGCGGGATGAGGTCAAATCCGGGATCTGTGGGGTTCAGTGGTGGTCGCACACGAACAACTGGGAAGCCATAGTCAGAGATCTGTGTTCTAGATTTTATAGATCGGGGCTGAACTTACCAACTTTGACCGACGTCCTCCCATCCTCGTCGGACGCTCTGCTTCCTCCAGCTTTGCTCGTCATGCTCATGCGACTATTCGTTCTTGGGGGGCGCATCATTGCGCTCAACGGCCGTGTGGGAATGCCTGCTGGCGATTCTGGCGGAGAGCTGGCCATCGCTCTGTCGGAACCGTCGTTGCGACAAAATGTGTTGGACGGAGAGGGTATTCGGAGTAATTGTTTCGGTCTTGCGGCGCGGATGGCGGTAGCAGCGAGTGAGTAGAAGTTACTCGACCGTGGTCATTCGTGCTCGATTCCACGGGGGTCGAGGAGAATTGAGCAGGCCGAATGTGTTTTTTATTAATCCGGGCTACTTGTGAGTGGTGTCTTACGCGTCGGAGGTCGATGGACTGTGATTTGTTGTAATGGCGTGTTGACGGGAGCGCGAACAGTGCTCTGCCGTATGGTACGTGGGTAGTGCGACCTGGTGTAATGGTTCCAACTACACCTGCTCGCTGGGCGAAGGTGAAGCAGCTTTCGTGGGTGAGAAGGAGGAGGAGGTGTTTTCACAAAAGAAGTGAAGTATAGGAGTCGAGTAGGTCGGAAAGTCTCCCAGGAAAAAGGAGAGAAGCTTAGATGGGCACGGAGAATATTGACCTGGCCAAGCGAATGCTGGAGGCTGCGAGGGCTGTGAGTGGTCCAGAACCAGAGATCCACTCTTCGAAGCCGCGCGAACCTGGAAGGCGAGAGGTCAACCCCTGAGTGTGATTTTTGGCCTTCAAATTTGTTGATGCGTGCTGTGCTGATCTTTTATTGGCAGATAATCAACCAGCTCGTTTCTGAAAATGAGATGGGTTTTTACTCTCACAACTCTCCTTCCTCAAGGAGCTCCTTCTCACGACTTCCAGGCTTCTAGCGTACGTAGGAGACACTGCATACTGCAAAGGTGCAGGCTAGCCAGGTACGTTTGTTTACGGCATCAATGACAATTCCTTCTGTTGCTCTGCATTGCTTCGTCCAATAAGGCCCCATATTCCATACCCAATACGCTGCCCCCCACTCCAAATCACCTTCAGGGTTGCTCTGCGCTGGTGCAGGTCCAAGCGGGAAGAAGATTTGGGTGAGATTTGGCTGCCTCGCCTCGCCTCGCCTCGCTTCAGACGAAGAACAAAAAGAACCAGGCTCACAGGCTTCGCTCGCCTCAAACCAGCGTCCTTCCTGCACCTCGACGGGGTTTGTTTGACTCCGAGGCACCTGGGCACCATGGCCTCCTCCGGGGCGAAGGGGGGCAAAAGCAAGGGACTCTTCAACCTCCCCGTATCTAAATTCAGCTTCATCGAATCATTTGTATCCGCATCCTGGCCTTCAAGGCCTTAACACATTTCACGAGTTCATATACCGATGACTCTCCTTGAATTCCCTCACCGTGATCCTCTATCTTCTGCAGCAAACTCTCGCAAGTTACTGGAATAAGTGTTTGACAAAGCAGGTACTCGCAGCACCTGGTGTTCTACAAGCTAGAAGTAAACTAATGCACCAACGGGCGGCGGTGGCTCAGTGGCTGCCACCTGGCTACGATACTGTACCACACTGTAGGTGACACGGATCTCCCTCAAGCTTCAATATCGATAGGGATATCAAACCACTCCTCTCTCCCTTCCCCGCATCTCCTCCAAAGAAGAATGAAAACCACAGTCATCCAAAGGATCAAACTATCTCTAACGGCTCATGCTGATGGAAATCGAGCATCATCCATGGACGGCATCATCTTTTATTTTCTTCTGCTGGCGTCAAAACAGATGGACGTGCTGGAAAGCCATTTGCTGGTGTGTGCTTTAGCGACCCCTTTTTCCCAAAACCTTACTTTTGACTTTCTGGCGGAGAAAATCCAGCTTCCTAGAGTGCTTCTGAAAGCTTGAGAACGCGAGTCTAGGGAAATTACCAACAGCAGCTAGGAGTATATATCCTTAGCTGGCACTTCAAGCGTTTTTTGAATGTTATTCTTCGAAGGAATTGACAACTCGACGATTCAGCCAGGCTCATCCTTCAAAACGAGTCAGTGACTCCCACCTGTTCCCCAAGACGACATCATCCAAGTGACACGTCAAAGGCCTTTCAGGAGTCATCCCTCGTCCTTTCTTTCCCCAAAGTTTATCTGTTGTCACAGACTCAACCGTCAGAATCAACAAACATCAAGACTTCCAACTTCGTCATCCCGCGTTGCTAGCTGGCTGCAGACGGTACGGACTTCGGACCAGAATATCCTTTCCTTTCAGGGCTTCATCGGCGCGTGGCTAACCAAACACTCCTTTCCCGCTACTCTGGCTTTGGAAAATTACCTCGACGTAAACGGTATAATTTGACATGTCGAAAGAAGTCGCGAGTTTCAGCTCATGGTGCGGATCTTTCGCCATCATTTCATAATATATTTTTCGCGCCGAACTCTGGAACTTCGCAAGCTAAATCCAATCCAGTGCAATGCAGCGACGCTGTAGGCTTCTTCTGAATCACCAACCAGTTACAGAGCGAGATTCTTTCGGGAGCTTTCAACGAAAGGGGATTTTGGTCTCTCCACCAATCTGCATCTCGGGAGTTGAACTGCTTTCTATTTTCCGACCGATGCTGCAAGTCCCGTCTCCTTTGCCGTCCACGTGCTCAGAATGTCACGATATCAAGTGCATATCAACTCTCCGAGGGCAAAGGCAGGCAGTCAAACCGCGTTGTGATCAAAACGAAGTATCTGACCGCGAAGGATCAAGGTAGGGTGGCAGTCAAAACTCATCTTCAACTGCTTTCGGGATGTGATCCCAACTTCCCCAAGCGTTTTCCTCTTCCTGCTGGCTGCAAGCAAATAATGTCGCGTTCTTTTCATTATCTTTCATGTCTCTTTACGGGTCATCATGGTGGTGGTGGGTCTGGGCGAACGACGACCCTGCAAATAGGAAGTCGTCGGTCCATTGAATGGTTGTCGGAATTCTCGTCTCCAACTTTCCTTCAAAGGCCCATCACTCCACTGAATTCACCCTATTCAGACAACTCACAGCTTGTTTTGGGCCACACACTAATCGCTCACCACCTCACTCACAGTGAGAGTTGGTCTGAAGTCGTCTAGTCGGCTTTTGCCCATCCGGAAGGGTCTCCCTTCAACCGTACAGTAGTACATGCATACCGGAATCATTGCATTCAATGCCGAAACAAAGTTTTATATAACGGTTCTTTTAAGTTACGCAACGAAACCAAACCCATCTTTTTCAACGTCAAACTTACCTTCATTGGCATACTTTTTTTTTCGCCGTGGATAAATACAATGTCAAGTGACAGGTGCAAGTGCCAGAAGAAAAAAGAGAAGGAGATGCAGGGCAAGATCCGAGCGTGCATGCAGATATACTTCGCACGGTCCCTTCCGGGCGTTGTTCCTTTGCTTCCTGATCACCAAAGCGTCGATCACGAATCCAAGATTGGTGTACACCGTCTGAAGTTGCTAGAGATGACGGAAACATTTTCTCTTTTTAGACTCTAGAGACCGAGTTGTTTTGGTCCACTTGCGAATGGCTCTCTCGGACCTGCTTCCACGAGATGTCGAAACTTGAGTGTGCCTTGGTTAAAGCGTTGATGGAGTCATTTCTCGACTCATGAGACTTGATAATTATGAGATTGTAAAAAAGAATTCCATGTCAAGACTCAAAACTTAAATTTGTACTCGAAGGTTTGTAGATTTTGCTTCGCCGCACATGTCACACGAGCTCCATCCCACTTATGTCAAAATCCCAACTACAGTATCCCCCCAAAAAAAGTAAGCTTGTAAATCTTTTCGAAGACATCACTACCCTCCTGCCGGGTCTCTTCCGCTGTCACTCTCCATACCGCAAATCCAGATATAAACCAGTATTTTCCTAGTTCACCAGCATTTTTTCCTGTTTCCTCACAACCCTTCCCATCCAACCATCCCCCCAAACCCCATCACATCACATCCCAACAATGACCCCATTCAACCCCACCACCTACAACTGGATTTCAACCCATCCCGGCATCTATCGTCGCCCAGCACTCTCAGCCGAGGCCCTTTGGTCTACAAGACCTAAAGAACTTCACGAGATATTTGTTACTGCGAAGCTTAGTCTTGGTACTACTAGCACGAGGGGGGCTTTAGAGAACGCTGCCGTTCACGCGTGGAGACGATTGAGATATGAAGTCCCAGAATTGGGTGTGCATGTTGTGATGATAGATGGGGAGGTCTTTTTGGAATACGACGGGATTGATGAGTGGGGAATGGAGGGGTGGACTGGGAGGAGCTTGTTTTTTGATGGGGGAGGGGAACATGAGTTTGAGGGTTTACGTGAGAGTATCTCCTCTAGAACAGGGAGGGAGGAGCAGGCGAGTATTTTGTTACATTTCTCGACTAGCTCCCGAGACAGGGTTGATAATGGTGCTGAGGAGGAGTTGGTTGATAGTATTCATGTCATTCTTAATACCGACCATCAAATCACTGATGGTATCGGGACGAGAATCTTACTGGGGAGGTTTTTGGAGTTATTCTCCTCGTGTGTTGGGGGTGGTGTTGAAGATGAGGATCTCTTGGTTTGGGAGGAGAGTTACAAAAATTTGAGTAAACCTTGGATTGGGATGTTAGATGGAAAGCAGAAACTCGAGGGGAGGGAGTTTGACGAGGCTGTTGAGAAGAAGAAAAATTATCTTTATCACAAAATTGTATATATCCCCCTTCTCTTTCATTCATTTCGAATAAACCTCCATTTCGCTCCCCGTTCTCTGCGTAAAAAGAAAACCCCTAACCACGTTCACATATTAGTCCCCAAAAACCAACCCTTCACTCCCACTCAAACAACACACAAATACCCAACCAAGCACCTCCGAAATATCAACACAAAAAACACACTTCCACACCTTCTCCCCCCAAAAAACAACCTCCCTCCTATCAGCCATAAAGAAAATCAACAAGCAAGCGAATATAACCCACGCAGTCCACGCAGCAATGACACTCGCCCTACTCTCCCCTTCTTTCAACCACTCACAAGCTATATTCTCAACTTTCAACTCCTCCTGTTGGTTGAATGGTCGTCGATACCTTTCACCCTCTGAGAAAAACCATATTCCACTTTGTCAATCATTTTTCCCTATCATTTTCTCTGATCTCGAAGCTTTAAAACTCAAACCAGATGCTTCTGGAGAAGAGAGGAAAGAAGTTATGGTGAAGACAATGGAACTGGCGATGCAGCAGTATATGTTGTTGAAGGAGGAGGGGGAGAGAGGGTTGGTTTTGGGTAGTATGATACGTACAGGAGAAGAAATTGGACGGGTGTTGAGGAGTAGGAGGATGGATGAGAAGGTGGAGGGCGAGGTGAAGGAGAGGAAACGGGATGCTGTTCCAGCAAGTTTTTGGTTTTCTTATGTTTTGTTTTGTGGGATTCGAGGTATCGTAAAAGCTAATCGAATGGGGTGTTCTAGCTTTTCTTATCGGATGGAATTACCGAGAATTATATTTCGAGGTCTTATCCAGACGGAAAGGATCAAGAGAAGCAAGGAGAGGCGAGATCGGTTTTTGAGGTTGAGGATATACATTTTGGTGCTAATGCTGGGGGTGAAGTGTTTGTACCCCTTCCCGTACTTTTGTGTTAATACTGATATAAACATCATAAACAGTATCCTAAGAATTGCAACCTTCCGCTCCCAACTACGATTTTCCATTGAATGGAAAGAAGACTTATTTGACGCGGAAATGGTCAGAGGGGTTTTGGAAGACGTGAGAACATTTTTAATAAGCTTGCTATGAGTTTTGGCTTTTAGACATTAGAATTGATTCAGTAAACGCTTATAGAAATGCTTCACTACGAGGATTCGCCGTGTTTTTAAATTAGCTCAAGTGGTTACATCGGGACAGTCAACACCTCCACGGCGAAAAGAGGAACAAAAAGCAGGAGTTGAGGAAGCAGAGTTTTGGTCGCACCAAGAGCTTATATCAATTGTACAGTTCAAAGCTTCACTCTATTCCAAATACAGTAATTGATGACTTCGTAATCTGAACTTTATAAATTTACTTCTCATGTTAGCGTCGAAATTCTAATTACTGTCGAAAGGGGAAATTTCGTTGCTTGGTCAACATGCGTACGGTCTTCTCCATCTGGTGGGTGCTTCCGTGGGAGGCCGGGGCCTCTTGTGCACGCACAGTGCGTGAGAAAAACGTGCTTTGGGCGGGCAAACTCGATCTTGCGTTGGAAACCGAGTTTCTTCATGCTCTCAATCGTGAAAGCCTCTGGTAGTTGTTTAGGGGAGGTCTGGGTAGTAGTAGCGGAAGGTGCTGGCTCCAATCCTTCCTTTTCGCCTGTTGCGTGCTCTCCTTTCAATTTCTCCTTGACTTCAATTGATGAGTGGTACAAACCCCCAGTGCTGATTTGCTGGGCCATCTCCTCAAAACATGCATAAAAATACCCTACGTGGAATTTCACAATGAGGGTTTAAACTTGAACTAGATTCATGTCATTTCTAGACAACATCAGGTATGTGGGTGTATAGATAATTAGACATACGGTATTGAGTGCTTTGAGTTAATGTTTGTAATCATTATCCTCTACGTTCTGGTCGAACAGCTTCAAAACTGCTTTGTAATAGTAGGCGTGGCTTACTGGCCCTACGTTGCTTCGGGAGTAGGTGCATTTGATTAGATTATTTCTTAGTTGAGAGGGTATTGGGTACTGAAGGTCATGGAGAATTGATTGAATTGTAATAGG